>JANAVB010029815.1:17852044-18129544 GCA_029216955.1 Iris pallida | reverse complement strand
TTGGGAAGGCTGTTACTTATAGTTCCTTTTGTTTCTCATACTTGAAAAATACGAGCAATACTAGGCATTGTCTTAGCGAATTTGTAGGGTGTTCCTTCCTTGTATGTGCGTAATTAGCACATTTCTAAGGTAGGCTTATCTATATGCTAAATAACCCTAAGTTTAATTACAATAATCAAACAATATATTTAAGAGCAAACAAAGTTACATTATACATCAAGGTGTTAATTGGACCATGCGGTTCAGAATTCGTTTCGGACTAGGTTTGGTCAAACTTGTACTGGAATAGTCGAAGACGATTAACATGCCGACCCGTTTAGGCCCGGATCCCCACCCAGATCCCCCGGGATATGGCTGGGTTCAGCCGAGCAGCCCGTAAGTCTGCTCCAGACCATCCCAGCCAAAAATTGGGTCCGAATCGGATTTTCCTCCCCCGATCCACTCAACTTGGCCCAGACTAGTCCGATTAGTGGCCCGGGCAAGAGTCGGTCCAGGCCGGACCGAAAGGCAATGCCGGTCTTTGTGTCCAATTCACCTGTATAGTCAAGATCAACTTTAAAACAAATCAACATGTCAAGGTAATTAATGTAGTCACCAATTATTTTAATGTTACAAATCTAATCCAGCCAAAATTATAGGTCGACTCAAATCTATCAATTTCTTGACTCCAAATCTATTACATCATAACAAGGAATTCTAATATTCGCTAAATCGAGTATAACTAATATCCATTCATGTTATGCTCAGGTTCCTCTAACCAAGTTATAGGAAACACCATTCAATTTATTTGTAGTCCATATAGCTAAAATCCAGCAAGACAACATAACGATTCAATAATCCACACAATCATCATTCGTCCGACCACAATATCCATGAGTCATCGTTTGTCGATCTTCGATATACCTCAGTCTCATCAATTACATATAGTGCATAAACCGAAAAATATCTATTCACTAAATTGAAATATGTTTCAACCAATGGTATCTGTTAAAACTCGAAAAAAGATCAACTTACTCCACAGTTAAGGTAAACAAATCAACCTAGACTATCATTGGTCATCGAGCAATAACATTCCTATAACCTCAGTCATTCATATATGCTTTTTATAAATTTCAATTGCACAATCAAGTCTTTGCACTCAATTTAAACCTTAATACAATTTATTCAAGCCACAATTCAATACACGATTCATATTGATTACCAACCAAGTCATCTACTTCATAAATCCAAATCCTTATCTGAACTAACTCAACAAAATATATTTGAGATCACCAGGCATAACTCTAAACGTAGTCCTCCAACTACTCATCCATAACTAAAAGACTCATCGATACCAATAACACAATCAAACAAGTACCACTAGGGCTACCTAATATACTACTCAGAAACTGAGTTACTAAGCATACACGCATTCCTACTCCCGACTCTGAGCTAGCGTCTCTTCTGGATAATGTTGATCCCAACGACCACAAACATAACATCTACTTCCCCACCATTTGGCAATCTCTTGGAATCAAATTGTAACCATTCTACTTGAACAACTTAACTCATTTTCATTCCTTGAATTTCAGGCACACTTATTTCAATACTCAGTACTCGAAGTAGTACCTCTACTGATATCCGGATGCTCATCCAACATCAAAATTATACATTTTTTCCTGAATATCCTGTTTCATAGACTACTCTACATTGATGCTCTTTGAAACCATCGCTAGTTAACAAAATACACACATAAGAATCATAATATATATAGACTTATTGTATGGAATATTCAACATAACATCGAAAAGATTCAAAAGACTTAAGATCATAAGCAACTCAGAGTTGAAAAGAATCAATTAAGGGTCCAAGAATGTAAAACTATACTCTGATACCATTATGTCATGTTCCAATAACGTATGACCAAAAGATGCGACTGGACATGATGTCATACAAGCTTAAATTATACTTTTACAAGGCAAGAACCAAACACGCTTGATAAAATAATGTCAGAAACAAATTCATCACAACAAAAAAAGCAAAAAGTTAATAAACACAAGATATATGAAAATAATTTTATTTAATGATAACTTGTAGCAGAATTACAACAGCTCTCAATAAAACGAACAACTAGACTACAACATTGGATCTCAACACAATGAACATACTACAAGAAAAATGTCTTTTTTGATGGTCGATTTCTTGACGTATGGTCATAACCGTCAAGAGAAGTCAATATCTTGACAGTTTTAAACATACGTCAAGAGAATACCCTCTTTTGTGTTATTTGGCAAAAGTTTAAAGTAATACTTGACGGTTTTTGGTGAACCGTCAAGGAAAACTATTTTTTATTGATGATTTTGTTATAACCATCAAGTAATGTATATGCTCGACAATTGCTACGTACTTTTTAGCTGCCTTTTTGATAATTTTATGAAAGTTTTTTTGATATATGTTGATGGTTGCATCCTATTGATGAACCATGAACTGCGTGCGCACATAACAGGAATAAAAAAACCTCTCCTCTAAAGGAAAAATACCCCTCCCCTCCCCTTCATTGACCCGACGCCTTGATCTTCATCCTCTATGGTGACCCGACGCCTTGATCTTCACCATGCGCCAACTTCGATCTTCAATATTTTAAAAAGAAGGTTTAATTTCTTCTCTGTACTTCAATTTTATGTCAATATTATGGAATAATTTTTGTTGTTGTATCGGAATAATATTTGATTCCTACGAAAACCTGTGATTCTTCGAAAGTTTTTTTCTTCGTTAGTTTTTTTGGCTGGAGCCCTAGTTTTTCAGTACTACAATTTTATGCCGATATTATGGGAGAATTTGGGTTTTTGTGTCGAAATAATATGTGATTCCTACAATAATCTGTGATTATTCGAGAATTTTTTGTTTTTTCAAGAGTTTTTTGGCTGGACCCCTAGTTTTTTTTGGAGTGTTTGCACTAGGTTCTTTGGATTGTTTGCCCTGGGTTTTTTGGAGTGTTTGTTTCAGCTTCTTTGTTAATTTTTTTTTTCTTTAATTCACTACCGCATTGTTGTATGGTACCCACATTCATGATTGTTTCTTCACGATTCCAACATTTTTTTCTTTAATTTGATTTCTTTTTCGCACATAAAGCCAGGAATGACTTTGATTCCTGCCATGTAACCAATAACTTGAGCATCCATCTCGAATAGAAAGGGGCAAATCTCGAGCACCAACCTTTATACAAAAAACTTTATAAATACTCTAGTTTAAATCCATAGTGATGTAAAGAAATCACGTGAGCATCATGGGAGGGAGTTTACGGGTTTGTACCGAATACAAATTTGAAGTAGACGCAATGTTTATTACTTTTTTTTAGTTAAAATTGTAAGAAATTAATTGCTTTTTTCCTAATTAGATTGGTAATGTGTTTGTTTATTTCTTGGTAATGTGTTTGTTTATTTCTTGTGTGACGCATACACCAACCTTCATTTTTTAGTAAGAAACTCTATACTTTATGTGTTTGTTTATTTCTTGTGTGATGCTGGACTCAATTGGCATTACATAAATTAGATCTATTGGCCCTCTATTTATAATGCCAAGTGGAGTCTTATTCATAAAAATGAACAAGAGATTTGGTTGAAATATTTTTGACATTTTGGTTCTTTTAGCGAGTGACATATTTCATGAATTATGAGCTTCCTGGTAGATTTTTGATACGGTTGGCTTAGCATGTAGGTCCATAACTTTGTGATTGATTCTGATAGTAGTTGTTCAAAACAAGAAAATATATGTTCTGCATAACTGTCTTGATATGTCTTGATATCATAATGTGGCACAAGGACATAATCTTTTCACAGACATGACATAGTTTAAAAAAAAATCATAATTTACTTGTGAAAGAGCTCATATGACAAGAACTAATTATTTGGTTCTAGTTTACTTAGGAAGTATCATCATTTCCTTTTAGGGGTTGTTTTTTGATGAGTTTGTGTTGTCAGCTTCCTCTATACCTAGTTTTATGTTCAGTGGTACTTCTTTTGGATATAACTTCATATTGTTATTTGTGTAATATTGCTGCTTTTGAAGAATATATTTTCATATTACTTTTGCGTGTTGTAGTTATTTGGTGAGTTTGTGGAAGAGCTTACGATCTCTGCACAGTTCACTACTAAGTGATGATTCCAAAATGTCATATTTGGTATCAAATATTTTACATTATACATGTATCTGTTTTGGTGAAAATATATTGATGTACAATGTCACAAGGCTTACAACTCGTAAAACTAACACAATCGACATTGTTCCTTTATGTCCCTTATATATGAAAGAAAACTACATCTCCAACTAGCAACTTCAAGTGCCAAGTGAGATCCAACGTCTCAGATCATCCAAGCGGCTTCCCGTACCTATGGAGTTAGTGGTCAGCACATTGGGGAATGCACTAATGAGCAGCCTTAACCAAAATCACATAAAACTAATACGGTTAATTATATGAGAGCATAAAATATTAAGTGGTTTTTTCTTATCTTGCCTTAGGATCATTTAACAATTTATAAGGCTTACAACTCATAAAACTAACACAATCGACATTGTTCCTTTATGTCCCTTATATATGAAAGAAAACTACATCTCCAACTAGCAACTTCAAGTGCCAAGTGAGATCCAACGTCTCAGATCATCCAAGCGGCTTCCCGTACCTATGGAGTTGGTGGTCAGCACATTGGGGAATGCACTAATGAGCAGCCTTAACCAAAATCACATAAAACTAATACGGTTAATTATACGAGAGCATGCAATAATAAGTGGTTTTTTCTTATCTTGCCTTAGGATCAGTTAACAATTTATATATATATATATATATATATATATATATATATATATATATATATATATATATATATATATATATATATATAACATAAATGCGATGCTCGATATAGTGAATCTTATCCATGGCTTATCATCCTTCCCTATCATCATTTATAATATATAAATATGTCATTAATGTGTCCCGATATAAGACATTCTTTAGCCTAAATATAATATATAAATATACCTAGTGTCCATCCGTGTATCAAGTTATTAGGCTTGCAAACAGATGACAATAGCATGTAGCCTAACTATATGATAGTCACTGGCACCATTATATAGCACCAAGACATTCACTCAGTATTATTTCGATTGGTAATCCATTCGTCCCAAACTATTCTAAAACACATATAACCATCCCGTTGTGCGCCAAGCCACCATTATGTAGCACCAAAACATATCCATACCATTCCGTGGCACCAAGCCACATCAATACCATTTTGTGATACCAAACCACATTTGACCATTTCATTTCTCTGCAACAATAATACAATATTCAACAAGATAACATAACAACAATACTATATTCCATATGATAACACAATAGTACTACTATATTACACATGTCTATAGCAATAATACAAATTCTATATTTCTAAATAACAAGTTAACAATAATAAGATTACTCTTTTTTATCTTTATTTTTTTTGCTCAGCATTAAAAAACTTATGGAACATAGCAACAAAGACATGCAAAGTTCAATTTTATTAAGTGTGTAGGCAAAAGAGAGAGTGATCAAACACTACCAAAATAAGTCATATTAGCGACGAAATTAGCGATGACAACTTAAAACGTCGCTAATATTTTGGGATTTAGCGACTCCTAAAGAATGCATCACAATACGTCGCTGATAGCGACAAACAGCGACATATTGCGACTACCTTTAGTGTAATAAAAATCAACGTCGTTGATTTGTCGGAAAACGTCGCTAGTTTTACTAGTTCAGCGACGTTTAGCGTCGCAAGGATTAATAAGTCGCCGAATATTAAACGGTTACCGACGCTTTGTGACGTATTTTAGGACGTCGCTACTTTCTGCTAAATAGGGTTTTTTCGGTTCCAATTTTCATTTCTCCCTCTCCCCAAATTCTTTGTTCCCGCCCCTGTTCCCCCGACCACGACGACAGCTACCCCCTTCCCTTCGGCGCCGCTCATCCTCCTCCTCCACCGTGAGCCCCTTCTCCTCCCTCCGGGGAGCCCGTTCTCCTCCTCCTCCTCCACCGCGAGCCCCTTCTCCTTCTCCACCGCGAGATTCTCCTGCTCCTCCTCCACCACCGCGAGGAGACTGAAGGTAAACCCTAACCCTAATTGAGGTGTTTTTCGTGTCCAAAATGGATACGGAGACACATTACGACCATGTGTTCACTGATACAATGTGTTCGTGAGGTTTTGGACACTTTGTGTCCATTTATTGGACACGTGGACACCCCCAAGCTTGCATATATATGTATTTCACCTCTGTACACTTAATCCCCTCCTCCTCCACAACCGAACTTGTCCTCCTCCTCCACCATCGCGAGGAGACTGAAGGTAAACCCTAACCTAATTGAGGTGTTTTTCGTGTCCAAAATGGACACAGAGACACATTACGGCCATGTGTTCACTGATACAGTGTGTTCGTGAGGTTTTGGACACTTTGTGTCTATTTGTTGGACACGTGGAAACCTCCAAGCTTGCATATATATGTATTTTACCTCTGTACATTTAATCCCCTACATACACTTGTGTATTTTCGTATTAATTTGGATTTGCATATTGGTGAATTGTGTGAGTTCTACAGTATGGTTTTGTTTGGTGAATTGTGTCTTATTATAGTCCCTGCAGCCATTCGACTGGCGAGGCAGAAACTATGTAGTCGTAGATAAAGTTGACTGTCATCCGACCTTCATCCCTCGGCAATAAAGTTGACTGTCATCCGACCTACATAATCCTTCCAACTCTTTCCTCCTATGTCGTAATCTTGCATTATTACATAGAACTGAAATTCGGTTGGAGGATTATGTCAAAATATACGGCTTATAAAATTATGACATGTTAGTTTTCCGACACCGCAGTTACATGGTTGTCACATTAAGGGTCTTTGACAAGGTGATATGTTATGAAAAGATATATCCTTATAGTTCTCCTACGTATGTTGAAGAAAACATCTGTACTTCCTCCGGGTTATGCCGCCGGCTGTGCTGCTTCCCCTCCTCTTCATGTCCACTTCTTCTCCCCCGACTCTACACTTGAGCTGGATATCATATGTGGATGAGAGAGTCAAATAAGAAGAAGGGAAGTAGGGAGGAGCAGATAGGTTCAGAGCCATGGTGGAGGAGAGGAGAACGAAAATGCTTGATCAGAACTTGAGGTAGAAAAGTTATGACGTTGATAGCGTGAGAGAGGGAGAGGGTGGAAAAGAACTTCTCCTCCGACTCTACACTTGAGGTGGATATCATATTTTGGTTTCTGTATTTTGGCTCCAGCTCCATTTGCATTAATTTACGGTACGACATGGTGATCAGAACATAGTCCCTGCAGCCATTCGACTGGCGAGGCAGAACCTATGTAGCCGTAGATAAAGTTGACTGTCCTCCGACCCTCATCCTTCGACAATGATGATACGACAACCTATCACTATATCTTATATAGTAGTAGATGATGTCTTAGTATTACATTATGTGAGTTCATCTTGATTCTGTTACATTCTTCAGATACTAGATATGATAAGAACATATACTACACCATATGTACAGAACATAGATGATTCACACTAATGTATGCTAGAATGAATTTTAGGTTGTGTTCTGAGCCATTCGTTCCCATATTTTGTGTGATTGTTGTAGACTTGGTTATAGGGACTGAAACCTGTGTACAGCGAGAAATGGACATTCTGTGATTGTTTGGATCATATTCTACAGTAAGAAATGGTTATCTTTTTAAACTGCAGGGAGAAATGGATATTCTGTATTTTATTTTTTTATTTTTTATTTTTTTTGCAGATTTAGCGACGTTTACCGACGTCCTCCGACCCTCATCCCTCGACAATGATGATACGACAACCTATCACTATATCTTATATAGTAGTAGATGATGTCTTAGTATTACATTATGTGAGTTCATCTTGATTCTGTTACATTCTTCAGATACTAGATACGATAAGAACATATACTACACCATATGTACAGAACATAGATGATTCACACTAATGTATGCTAGAATAAATTTTGGGTTGTGTTCTGAGCCATTCGTTGATAGCGACTCCAAAAGTATGCATCACAATACATCGCTGATAGCGACAAACAGCGACATATTGCGACTACCTTTAGTGTAATAAAAACCAACGTAGTTGATTTGTCAGAAAATGTCGCTAGTTTTATTAGTTCAGCGACGTTTAGCGTCGCAAAGATTATTACGTTGTCGAATATTAAACGAATACCGACGCTTTGCGACATATTTGCGGACGTCGCTAATTTTTGATAAAAAGGGTTTCCTCGGTTTGACTTTTCATTTCTCCCTCTCCCCAAATTTTTTGTTCCCGCCCCTCTTCCCCGACCTCGACGATAGCCCGACCCCCTTCCCTCCGGCGCCGCTCATCCTCCTCCTCCACCGCGAGCCCCTTCTCCTCCCTCTGGCGAGCCCCTATCACTATATCTTATATAGTAGTAGATGATGTCTTAGTATTACATTATGTGAGTTCATCTTGATTCTGTTACATTCTTCAGATACTAGATACGATAAGAACATATACTACACCATATGTACAGAACATAGATGATTCACACTAATGTATGCTAGAATGAATTTTGGGTTGTGTTCTGAGCCATTCGTTCCCATACTTGGCAATTAAGCCATTCGACTGGCGAGGCAGAAACTATGTATCCGTAGATAAAGTTGACTGTCCTACGACCCTCATCCCTCGGCAATGATGATACGACAACCTATCACTATATCTTATATAGTAGTAGATGATGTCTTAGTATTACATTATGTGAGTTCATCTTGATTCTGTTACATTCTTCATATACTAGATACGATAAGAACATATACTACACCATATGTACAGAACATAGATGATTCACACTAATGTATGCTAGAATAAATTTTGGGTTGTGTTCTGAGCTATTCGCTCCCATACTTGGCAATTAAGCCATTCGACTGGCAAGGCAGAAACTATGTATCCGTAGATAAAGTTGACTGTCCTCCGACCCTCATCCCTCGGCAATGATGATACGACAACCTATCACTATATCTTATATAGTAGTAGATGATGTCTTAGTATTACATTATGTGAGTTCATCTTGATTCTGTTACATTCTTCAGATACTAGATACGATAAGAACATATACTACACCATATGTACAGAACATAGATGATTCACACTAATGTATACTAGAATAAATTTTGGGTTGTGTTCTGAGCCATTCGTTCCCATACTTGGCAATTAAGTATGTAAAATAGAACTGATTATGTTTAGTTTGTCTTACGAACCAGATTTGGACATTGCTAGAATGATTGTTGTAGACTTGGACATTGTGTGAATTTTGGGTTGTGTTCGGAGCCATTCTGACAACCATATTTTGTGTGATTGTTGTAGACTTGGTTATAGGGACTGAAACCTGTGTACAGTGAGAAATGGACATTCTGTGATTGTTTGGATCCTATTCTACAGTGAGAAATGGTTAGCTTTTTAAAATACAGGGAGAAATGGACATTCTGTATTTTATTTTTTTATTTTTTTTGTAGAATTAGCGACGTTTACCGACGTCCTCCGACGTAATTATGCGTCGATAGACGTCGGTAGATAATTAATATTATCCAGTCTACCGACGTTTAGCGACACCATTATTTGTCGCTGGACGTCGGTAAAACGTTGGTGTACGTCGGTAATTAACCCAAGAAATTTCCAGGATTTACCGACGTCTAGCGACTTTGTATATGTCACTAAATCACCGACGACTCGACGGTAATTCGTCGGTACATTTACCGACTTGTAGCGACACTAAATATTATGTCGCAAAGAGCGACGACACGACGGTGGACGTTGGCATTATACCGACGTATAAATACGTCGGCGAACGTCGGCAATTGCGACGTTTGGCGATGTTTATATGATCAGCGACTTACATTTCCGCGACCAGCCCGAAACGTCGGTAATTTCGTCGCGAATTATTTTTAGCGACGAAAATTGTTGTTTTAGCGACGTCTTCAGGCGTCGCTAAAACGACTTGTTCTGGTAGTGAAAATTATCTACCATAAAGAAAAGCCTATCTCCCTCGATCGAGTAGATACCGAATTGTCATGACCCGCACCCAGTGTAGGGGCACGAGAAGTGATTACATCCAGCCTACGTCGCAGTGTCGGCAGTAGAACGCTGTCCTAGGTCACATACATCTAACAGTTATAAGGTACCTGTACAGTTATACTCTCTGAATGGAGGAATAATATTAAGTAAAACTCAATCACAGCTAAGGAAGAAAATACGATAAGATAGATAGATATGATCAACAGAAATCCACAGATGAAATACAAGATAAGAGAGAGAATCCAAATGTCTAAGATAACAACTCCACAATATCCAAAATAATAAATCTCCAAATAAGTACAAGTGTATCCAACAAGACAGGATAATAAGTAAGATACTGGTCTAGCTAACTAGCCTAGACTACTGAG
This sequence comes from Iris pallida, assembly GCA_029216955.1. NCBI lineage: Eukaryota > Viridiplantae > Streptophyta > Magnoliopsida > Asparagales > Iridaceae > Iris > Iris pallida. The sequence goes on along the minus strand of JANAVB010029815.1, from coordinate 18,119,063 downwards.
ATAATATCCTCTACAAGTGTTGGATCCTCCTGGGAGTCCAGCTCACATGTGTCATCTATGCCTGCTCCATAGTATGTGGAACAGAACTCTTCAAGTTCATCTGTAATATTTTCAACAGGTCCAATCAGGACGGGAGCGAGCACAGTACATCTCACGTAGTTCATATCATGACAAGAATATAATACATGCAAGAGAGTAAGTACATGAAACGTTGAAGAATATACATAAAGTAAAAGAGAAGACTGTAAAGAAATATCTGCTATAAGTAAAGAGCTACAGTAAACTAGTAATTTAGAGTACAAGATAGACATATGAATAGCTTGATAATAAACATGAGAGGTTGTACATGGCTACACTACTTTGAAAATATTCACATGACTATTTCTACTCCTCCATCCCTAATCAATACACAAGGATTCGTTCAAGTTATGTTATTGTATATGATTTCACATGGGAGCCCATAAATGGGTGCACATGAATATAAACATGGGGGCTCCGTGAACATGAGAGTACATGAATCACGAGAGTGCACATGAATGGTGAAAGCACAGGAATACATGATGAAAGTGAAACACACATGACATCATGTATCCGATGCACCCGAGGGAGGTAACATTGTATGAAAAGATCCATATAGTACTAATTTATATTTTGTCACTTCCTGTTCCCAGAATACGTATTTATTTAATATTTATCATATATTTGTTCTGTATTTAAATTCTTCAATTTTGTGCTTATTAATTTTCCTGTATTTTATTTTTTGCTTTTTCTTGGCTCTTGGTTCATTTTGGTTCATGGTAAACCAACTTTGTGTGGTTTGGTTCAACATGGAAAGAATGGATGGCTTGGATTTGGTGGAGAGAATGAATGGTAGAGATCCACTTGACTTTGATATAAAAGTTCTTCTTTCATTCTCTCTCTTCATTCATTCACATTTACTTCTCCACCAAACCCTAACCCACCTGTGAGAGGCAAGTACATCTTGCACACCATAAGGGATTTCATGTATCCCCATTTATTTTTAGTCTATGTTGTTCATCTTCTCATCCTCTACAAGTTTAGGTCTTGAATTTCTTAATTTCCATGGATGGTTGGGTGTAGATCTAAGTTTTAAGTTTTAGTTTTCGTATGGATTTTATGGTTTTGATCTATCAAACTCTGTTCTTTTCGAAAATAAGTGGTTTCATGTTGTAGAGAATTTAATTCTACTGAAGTTTGGCTTTTGAAAAGTTAGATTCTGATTTATTTTGAGAAAGTTATGGCCAAAATAATTTTGGTCAAACTTCTATGTTCATCTGCAGTATGAACCACATGTCGCAGTAGAGCCGCATAGATGTCGCGGTTGGGCCGCATGAGGCCGCATGTCGCAGTAGAGCCGTATAAATGTCGCGGTTGGGCTGTATGAGGCCGCATGTCGCAGTAGCCGCATATGATGCCGTGAATGAGCTGCATGAGGCCGCATGTCGCAGTAGCCGCATATGATGCCGCGAATGAGCCGCATGGGGGCACATGTCGCAGTTGAGCCGCATGATGCCGCGAATGCGCCGTATGGGGCACATGTCGCAGTTGAGCCGCATGGTGTCGCAGTTGGGCCGCATGGGGCACATGTCGCAGTTGAGCCACATGGTGTCGCAGTTGGGCCGCATGAGCTGTATGTCGCAGTTGAGCCGCATATGGTGTCACAGTAGGGCGGCATGAGCCGCATATCGCAGTAGGTCCGCATGCATGTCGCAGAATAGGCCGCATATGCCTATTTTGGTTGTTTCTGACTGTTATATGTCCTATTTTGACTGAATTATGTCTAGAATTTCTTTCAACTCCCAACATGAAAGTTATAGATATTTTTCTTGGCTTCAAGATTGTGTTACCAACTATTTTATGCTAGTTATAGACTCGACCATGCTTAATACTAATTTGACTTTTATGCCTCGTCACGAATTGACCCCGACTGTTACTTTGACTAATAATTGATTATGCGTTCCTAGTTGGAACTAAGAGACTGGCTAGTCGTCTTATTAAATTGAATGAATGAGACACGTTCATATTAACTATGAACTATTGTAATCGACTGGCTGATCCCAAATATTGACATACATGCACATGCAGGCTTCAATTTATTTATTTATTTTACAAAAGCAGCATGTGTACTTTATGGTCAAGGCATGATTATTCCGTGGTTAGTTTTGATTGTTGCATTACGCTATGTAAGACCTACAACCTAACCGCACGGGTATCGTTGTAGAGTTGGGCATATCGTACTTGTACGGAAGTACTCATTTGAATGACCATGATCCACGGCATGGGATTTCACTCAACGTAGAGACTATTAAGTTAAATAAAATAATGATTGCATGGAGAGAATGGATTCCCGAATTCTTACATGGCAGCCCTCTTGGGACTAGTAGTGCCCGACAGGCCGGCTGGTCCCCACAGATACTGCAAATCTGTCACACGGGCAGGGAGCGGTATCTGGTTATATTATCTATTGTATATTGTATATTGATGACGGGCGTCCTGCTGGGACTCGTCTAATTCATGATTGGCACAATTGATTGACTGGGTAAACTAGCCTTGCTTGTACATAGTAAGAACTGAGGAATCTCTATTGCATAATTCTAGGATAACTTGGAACTCACAGTAGCAAGCCGTAGTAGTTGAATGGCCGTTTAAATTAACTTGTTTGTGTACTGTATGTCCTCTGTTACCGAACTGAGATGATCAGAATGTCAGGACATGACGTGCCAACTTATGTCCTTGTTTGGTTGGGAGGTTGGTTCGAAGTGTCATGATACTATGTGAATCCCAGTAGAAAGCAGAGATCTATTTATCATATTTTCTCATTACTGGTTTTAATCCCTCATATCGTGCTTCCTTGCGGTACTTGCTGTTAGAGGTCTAACCTCTCTGGTTTTGCATGGCCAGATTTAGAGCCGGTCCCCGAGGATCCAGCTTACTTCTACCTCCACGATGGTCAACACTAGAGGGATGATCGCAGGAGGGCTCGAGTGGGTTTTTTTACTTTCCCGCTCATTTTTTTAAATACTTTATACTTTGCCGTTTGGCACCGACATGTTAGTCGGATTGTCTTGTACCTACTTTTGCATAATTGTAACTAAGTCAGGCTGCAGCTGATAACAATTGTGTATACTGACTACATCATCTGGCTGTGTTTTGTAAAGCCAGATATCAAGAACATTTTGACTGAACGTTTGGGACGTCTTACTGCTTTATCTCACATATTCTCTATTTTTGTTTCTTGTTTGAATGATTGAGACAATAGATGTAAAGTGACCATAGGAGACTTTCATATAGTATGCACCCCCTCGTCTTGTTAGACAGCATTGATCGTATTATACGGTATTCATCTACCCGTAATACGTAGCTGGCAGAGTCATTCCCCCGCTCTCCAGTATTCTGGTTCTGGGGTGTGACAAGGTTTTAGTGGTGGCCCATGCAGGTCTGGTTTCAGACTTGTGGGGTGTTTTAATTTATAGGATGTCTCAATCACACATGTTTCCCCTTGATCTCATGATTCGTTACTCTCGACTCTAGCTTGACATTCCGATATCCTTTGGCTTCATTGATCTTTCCAGTCCGATCGTTTGATTGTTCTCTTGTCCCTTTTTTTAGGGGCACCTCGTCCGCATCTGTCAGGACTGGGCAATAACAACAAGGGCAATACGGACAACCTGACCATGTTGGTCAGCAATAAGGGCCGGTACTAACTCAAGAGACCATCCAAGAAGAAATAATAGTGGAAGCAGCAACTGGACCGCAGTATCCGGATGTTTCACCACCACCAACAGTTCCACCTACCCCTATGGAAGTGGACACACCAGCCCTTCTGGAGATCATGAGAGGAATGATGGCTACCCAACAACATCAGATGTTAGCCCAGCAGCGCATGCACGCTCAATTGCAAGAGCAAAACGTACTACTCAACCAAGGGTTGCAGACGGCATTGGAAAGAGGGACGAGGCCAGATTCAGGAGCATCAGCCAGGTTTTGTAAGTACAACCCCCGTCGTTTCAAGGGCACGGAAGATGACATCTCAGCAGATGCATGGCTTAAGGATATTGAGGCTATTCTGACAGCAGCTAAGGTGCCGCCAGAAGAACGTGTGGATCAAGTGAAGTTGTTACTTCAGGATCTCGCACGTGATTGGTGGGAATCAGAGGAAGTAGGTATCAGACGTCCCGTTGCTTGGGACGATTTCACAGCAAGATTCAAGACGAAGTACTATGGAGTTGTGGCGCAGTTTGAGCTACAATAGAAGTTTATCAACCTCAAGCAGGCCGGCAAGACGGTAGATGCTTACGCAGCGGAGTTCTGCAGATTGAGTAGGTTCGCCCCAGAGATGGTAGCGACAGAGAGCCAGAGGGCTATGAGATTTCAGCAAGGGTTTTATCTTGAGCTCTTGCAATTGATAGAGGGGCACAACTATCAGACTTTCGATGAAGTGTTAACGGCAACCCGAAGGCATGAGATCACCATTCAGAGGATCACGGCAAGGACTGGGGGTCAGAAGTGATCTCACAGTCAGATTGAAGGAGGAGGGGGAGTAGCGCCCCGGACAACAGCACCACCCCCTGGCATTCGTATCCACGATATGGCGATACGAGGGCCAGCACCACCATCCAGGCAGCAACAACAGCAACAGAGGAAGAACCAGCAACCCCCGGCAGGCTGCACTTATTGTGGAAAGGTAGGACACACTAGAGATGTGTGTCTGACATTGAATGGGCTGTGTTTGATATGTGGAAATCCAGATCATCGGGTTACCACATATCCTATGAATTCAAGGTCAGGAGGACCAGCGCAGCAGTTTCCTGCTCTGCCAGCACCAGGGGCAGGACAGTATCGAGGACCAGCAGTGGCAGTGAGACCATTGGCCCAGCATCCGTTAATGCCACAAGCTTAGATGTTTCGGCAGCAGGGACCGCCGATGCAACAGCACCAGCATAGACCACCCCAACATCATCAGGGAAGGGGCCAGCAGCAGCACCAGGCTAGGCCACAGCATGGGAACCAACAAGGAGGTCGAGGACAGGCATTCACTTTGTCCTTGGAAGAGGCATTAGCATCGGAAGATGTTGTGGCAGGTAACATTCTCGTCGCCTCATATCCCGCAGTAGCATTGTTTGATTCAGGAGCATCACACTCATTTATATCTGCACAATTTGCGACACGGCTAGGAATGGAGTTCGTGGCATTGCCAGGGAGGCTAAATATACTCACTGGTAATGGGCTCGTAGGAGTTAGTAGAGTTATTCTAGCGTGTAGCGTTGTAGTTTACGGGCATTCCTTACCCGCCCAGTTGATAGAATTTCCTGTTGGAAATTTTGACGTTATCTTAGGCATGGACTGGCTGAAAGACAGTCATGCGATAATAGATTGTCGTAGTAGGAGTGTATCTTTTGATATTCCAGGCATGAAGAGGTTCACCTTATTCAGATCAGTGGCAACTCAACAAGAGCAGGGAGTAGTGACGACAATAGAAGAAGTTCAAGTTCCGAAGGTAGTTGAAGAGTTTCTAGACGTATTTCCTGAAGAACTTCCAGGTCTACCACCGGTTAGGGATATTGAGTTCAGTATAGAACTGGCACCTGGAACTAAACCGATATCAGATCGAGTTTACAGAATGGCAGATTCAGAGTAGGCCAAGGTATATCAGCACATAGAGGAACTGAAGGAGAAGAAGTTCATCCAAGCTAGCATATCACCATGGGCAGCACCAGTGGTACTTGTAGGAAAGAAGGATGGATCATCCAGATTGTACATTGATTACAGGAAGCTTAACGCGGCAACAGTAAAGAACAAGTACCCATTACCCAGGATCGACGACTTATTTGATCAGTTGAGCAGGGCTAGAGTTTTCTCCAAGATAGATCTTCGTTCAGGGTATCATCAAGTGAGGGTTCGGAAGGAGAATATTCCCAAGACAGCATTCAGGTCGAAGTATGGGCATTATGAATTCTTGGTAATGCCGTTTGGTTTGACCAATGCTCCAGCAATATTTATGGACTTGATGAACCGCATTTTTATGCCATACCTAGATCAGTTTGTCGTGGTGTTTCTCGATGACATTCTTGTGTACTCTGCCAGTGAAGAGGAGCATGAAGACCACCTCAGGACAGTATTACAGGTTCTGAGGGAGAACCAGTTGTATGCCAAGCTCAGCAAGTGTGAGTTCTGGACGGATCATATTTTATTTTTGGGTCATATCATATCAGGAGCTGGAGTAGCAGTAGATCCCAAGAAGGTAGAAGCAGTAGAGAGCTGGCCAGTACCCAAGATCGTAGCTGATGTACAGAGTTTCTTGGGATTGGCAGGATATTACAGGAGATTCGTATCAGATTTTATAAGACTTTCAGCACCCATGACCCGCTTGACATGGAAGGATGTGCCATTCGTCTGGTCGACAGAGTGCCAGGCATTATTTGACACCTTGAAGCAGAAGTTGATATCAGCGCCTATTCTTATATTGCCAGTTGGACCCGGAGGTTTTACAGTATATTGTGATACGTCAGGTAAAGGACTTGGATGTGTCCTTATGCAGCATGGGAAGGTGATAGCGTATGCATCTAGGCAGCTTCGGGACCACGAGAAGAATTACCCAACTCATGACTTGGAGTTGGCGGCAGTAGTATTTGCTTTGAAGCTATGGAGGCATTTCTTATATGGTGATCGAGTGGATATGTACACGGACCATAAAAGTCTGAAGTACATCTTTACTCAGAAGGAGCTGAACATGAGACAGAGAAGATGGTTGGAGTTGATCAAGGATTATGACGTGGAGCTTCAGTATCATCCAGGCAAGGCTAATGTGGTAGCAGACGCTCTTAGCAGGAGAGGCGGCACATTTATGTTGACAACACAGAAGCACATTTTAGAAGACCTTCAGGAGATGGGCATCGAGGTTATACTTCCTAGTGATGTAGGAATTCTAGCGAGTCTACGAGTTCAATCTGACTTGGTAGATAGGATCAAGGCAGCTCAGGCACAGGACCCAAGGATTCAGAAGCTTAGGGCAGAATATGAGTCAGGACTCAGGAAGGAGATACAGATTCATGAGGATGGTACACTTAGGTTTGGGTCACGTCTATGTGTGTCTAGTGGAGATATCAGACAGGAGGTTATGACAGAAGCTCACAGTTCTTAGTATTCTGTACACCCTGGAGGGACCAAGATGTACCAAGATATCAAGCAGCACTTCTGGTGGAACGGAATGAAGAGGGAGATAGCTAGATTCATTTCCCATTGCTTGGTATGTCAGCAAGTGAAGGCAGAACAGCAGAGGCCAGCTGGGTTATTACAGCCACTTCCTATCCCAGAATGGAAGTGGGAGCACATCACAATGGACTTTATGACCGGTTTACCGAGATCACCAAGTGGTAAAGATGCTATTTGGGTGATAGTAGATCGGCTTACAAAGGTGGCATACTTTCTTCCTTTCAGAGTAGGGCAATCTACAGAAAAGTTGGCAGAGTTGTATATACAACAGATAGTCAGGCAGCATAGAGTCCCTGTCAGTATTGTGTCCGACAGAGATACCCTTTTATATCACATTTCTGGAAGAGCTTACATCATAGTCTGGGCACCAAGTTAAGATTTAGCATGGCTTACCATCCACAGACGGACGGACAATCAGAAAGAACAATTCAGACTTTAGAAGATATCTTGCGAGCTTGTACCCTAGATTTTGGAGGATCTTGGGAGAGCCACCTGTACTTAGTGAGTTTTCATACAACAACAGTTATCAAGCCAGTATCCAGATGGCACCATTCGAAGCTCTATATGGTAAGAAGTGTAGGTCGCCACTAGCGTGGGATGATATCGGGGAGAGAAAGATGTTAGGCCCAGAAATAATTGTTCAGACAGTTGAATTGGTCAAGGAAATTAGAGAGCGACATCGAGTTGCACAGGACCGACATCGTCATTGGGCGGACCAGCATCGTAGACCGCTAGAGTTTTCTGTTGGGGACCACGTGTTCTTGCGAATCTCACCTACCCGTGGGGTCATTAGATTTGGCGTTCGCGGGAAGTTGAGTCCGCGATACGTAGGACCATTCGTTATTCTTGATAGGGTAGGCGATGTTGCTTATCGTTTATCCCTTTCACCTTCGTTACGAGAGGTGCATGACGTATTTCATGTATCTCAATTGCGAAGGTATGTATCGGACCCCAGCCATATCCTTGATCATTCTGAGTTGGTTGTTGGTACCAACTTGTCTTACGAGGAGCAGCCAGTGTCCATTTTAGACCGGAGAGAGAAGATACTCAAGAACCGAATAATTAGCCTTGTCCGGATTGCTTGGGGTCATCACTCATTAGGAGAGTCAACGTGGGAACGTGAGGATGATATCCGATCACGGTATCCACATCTGTTTGACTCACAAGGTATATTTCTTCCCGTGTACCTTGATTGCCTTAACCCCTCATACTTGTCACCTCATAGATAGAACTACTTGATATCGTAGATTGTTAATATAGATATGTTATCTGCTAGTTAAACATTGAAGAATGATTGCTTGCTCAAGTTTCTTGTACCTAGATCAGCTCGGTTTTTCCTATCCTGCTTGGATTTGAAATTCCGAGGACGGAATTTTTTCTAAGGAGGGTAGAGATGTCACTTCCCGTTCCCAGAATACGTATTTATTTAATATTTATCATGCATTTGTTCTGTATTTAAATTCTTCAATTTTGCGCTTATTAATTTTCCTGTATTTTATTTTCTGCTTTTTCTTGGCTCTTGGTTCATTTCGGTTCATGGTAAACCAACTTGGTGTGGTTTGGTTCAACATGGAAAGGAATGGATGGCTTGGATTTGGTGGAGAGAATGAATGGTGGAGATCCACTTGACTTTGATATAAAAGTTCTTCTTTCATTCTCTCTCTTCATTCATTCACATTTACTTCTCCACCAAACCCTAACACACCTGTGAGAGGCAAGTACATCTTGCACACCATAAGGGATTTCATGTATCCCAATTTATTTTTAGTCTATGTTGTTCATCTTTTCATCCTCTACAAGTTTAGGTCTTGAAGTTCTTGATTTCCATGGATAGTTGGATGTAGATCTAAGTTTTAAGTTTTAGTTTTCGTATGGATTTTATGGTTTTGATCTATCAAACTCTGTTGTTTTCGAAAATAAGTGGTTCCATGTTGTAGAGAATTTAATTCTACTGAAGTTTGGCTTTTGAAAAGTTAGATTCCGATTTATTTTGAGAAAGTTATGGCCAAAACAATTTTGGTCAAACTTCTATGTTCATCTGCATAATGAGCGGTAGAGCCGCATAGATGTCGCGGTTGGGCCGTATGAGGCCGCATGTCACAGTAGAGCCGCATAGATGTCGCGGTTGGGCCGCATGAGGCCGCATGTCGCAGTAGAGCCGCATAGATGTCGCGGTTGGGCCGCATGAGGCCGCATGTCGCAGTAGTCGTATATGATGCCGCGAATGAGCCACATGAGGCCGCATGTCGCAGTAGCCGCATATGATGCCGCGAATGAGCTGCATGGGGCACATGTCGCAGTTGAGCCGCATGATGCCGCGAATGAGCCGCATGGGGCACATGTCGCAGTTGAGCCGCATGGTGTCGCAGTTGGGCCGCATAGGGCACATGTCGCAGTTGAGCCGCATGGTGTCGCAGTTGGGCCGCATGAGCTGTATGTCGCAGTTGAGCCGTATATGGTATCGCAGTAGGGCCGCATGAGCCGCATGTCGCAGTAGGTCCGCATGCATATCGCAGAATAGGCCGCATATGCCTATTTTGGTTGTTTCTGACTGTTATATGTCCTATTTTGACTGAATTATGGCTAGAATTTCTTTCAACTCCCAACATAAAAGTTGTAGATATTTTTCTTGGCCTCAAGAATGTTTTACCAACTATTTTATGCTAGTTATAGACTCGACCATGCTTAATACTAATTTAACTTTCATGCCTCGTCACGAATTGACCCCGACTGTTACTTTGACTAATAATTGATCATGCGTTCCTAGTTGGAACTAAGAGACTGGCTAGTCGTCTTATTAAATTGAATGAATGAGACACGTTCATATTAACTATGAACTATTGTAATCGACTGGCTGATCCCGAATATTGACATACATGTACATGCAGGCTTCAATTTATTTATTTATTTATTTATTTTACAAAAGCAGCATGTGTACTTTATGGTCAAGGCATGATTATTTCGTGGTTAGTTTTGATTGTTGCATTATGCTATGTAAGACCTACAACCTAACCGCACGGGTATCGTTGTAGAGTTGGGCATATCGTACTTGTACGGAAGTACTCATTTGAATGACCATGATCCACGGCATGGGATTTCACTCAACGTAGAGACTATTAAGTTAAATAAAATAATGATTGCATGGAGAGAATGGATTCCCGAATTCTTACATGGCAGCCCTCTTGGGACTAGAAGTGCCCGACAGGCCGGCTGGTCCCCACAGATACTGCAAATCTGCCACACGGGCAGGGAGCGGTATCTGGTTATATTATCTATTGTATATTGTATATTGATGACGGGCGTCCTGCTGGGACTTGTCTAATTCATGATTGGCGTAATTGATTGATTGCGTAAACTAGCCTTGCTTGCACATAGTAAGAACTGAGGAATCTCTATTGCATAATTCCAGGATAACTTGGAACTCACAGTAGCAAGCCGTAGTAGTTGAATGGCCATTTAAATTAACTTGTTTGTGTACTGTATTTCCTCTGTTACCTAACTGAGATGATCAGAATGTCAGGACATGACGTGCCAACTTCTGTCCTTGTTTGGTTGGGAGGTTGGTTCGAAGTGTCGTGATACTATGTGAATCTCAGTAGAAAGCAGAGATCTATTTACATATTTTCTCATTACTGGTTTTAATCCCTCATATCGTGCTTCCTTGCGGTACTTGCTGTTAGAGGTCTAACCTCTCTGGTTTTGCATGGCCAGATTTAGAGCCGGTCCCCGAGGATCCAACTTACTTCTACCTCCACGATGGTCAACACTAGAGGGATGATCGCAGGAGGGCTCGAGTGGGTTTTCTTACTTCCCTGCTCATTTTTTTAAATACTTTATACTTTGCCGTTCGGCACCGACATGTTAGTCGGATTGTCTTGTACCTACTTTTGCATAATTGTAACTAAGTCAGGCTGCAGCTGATAACAATTGTGTATACTAACTACATCATCTGGCTGTGTTTTGTAAAGCCAGATATCAAGAACATTTTGACTGAGCGTTTGGGACGCCTTACTGCTTTATCTCACATGTTCTCTATTTCTGTTTCTTGTTTGAATGATTGAGACAATAGATGTAAAGTGACCATAGGAGACTTTCATGTAGTATGCACCCCCTCGTCTTGTTAGACAGCATAGATCGTATTATACGGTATTCATCTACCCGTAATACGTAGCTGGCTGAGTCATTACCCCGCTCTCCAGTATTCTGGTTCTGGGGCGTGACATATTTCCATCGTGACAACATCAAGTAAAGTAATCTAGAGTGAGAATATAGTCCTAGCAAGTATGAAACGGTCAGAGAATGTACTCGCTTGATATCCTGAGTATTTGAATGAATATACTGTCTGAGGAGTGGTGTCTGGCTCCTATTTAGAATAGCACAAGTCACAACATATCCAAATTAGTAAAATAGACTACTACAATGCATTCTACATGATGTTTGGGTCAATCTAGGCTAAAGTCAACCTTTGGTCAACTCTAGTCAACTACAATAGTCAAACTAGGTCAACTAGGTCAAAACCTAACCAAGACAAGTCTCACTAAGCCTAACCATGACTATCCTAGCATTCACACATCATCACAAAGCCATACAAGCCATCAACACACATCCCATGTATATACATGCCATATACACATAGGCTTACACATAGATACCATATAGGCTATATCACATAGGGCTATATGCCTATGTACTAATTTATATTGGCAACACACATATTTATCACATCCACATATATACTAATGATATAGGCAATATATATATACATATTACATATTTATCACTCAAGATTATAGGTATTATATACACACACACACACACACACACACATATAGAGATATAGAGTGACATGTGCATATATATATATATGTGTGTGTCAGGTATGTGTACCTAACAGTGAGTGTGTGTGTATGTAGATTCCTGTGTCTGTGTATAAGTGACAGTAATGTGTGTGGTAGTAAAGAGGTGTGTGTGTGTATCTCATTGTGTGTGTGTGTGCATGAGTGATATCAATGTGTTCTCAGATTTTGTGTAATGTGTGTAGATGTGTATGAGTGTGTTTGTAATAGGAAATCTATATACAAGGTATCAGTAGCTATAGGGTCCCAGTTTTGTACATGTGTGTGCGTGTGTAGAGAAAACTGTACTCAAACAACAGTTCTCAGGTTTTTGAATTCAGATTTGAGTGTGTGTGTATAGAGAATCAACATAGGTTCTCAGGTCAGTCCATGTGTGTGTGTGTGTGTATATATATTCTCAGTTTTGTAGAGTGTTGGTGTGTATGTGTATGGTAGCTGGAAACAGTGTATCAGTGTATACCTAAACAGTTTTCAGGTTTATACAACCCAATAAAAATTCGAAAACCAAAATCCCATGCCAACATGAAAACCCAACATATAGGTTAATCTCAGATATGTACTGGTGAACCAACATTCAATTTAATTATTAGAAAACAATTTAAAATACATTTAACTCTCAAAAATCGAGTATACTGAACAGTATCAGAAATATTTGGAGGAAAACCCGATTTTGAATTCAAATACAACTTAAATCAGTTTTAATGGTTGGTAATACATGTGTCACACGTGAGTGTATCCTACGTGTGTTCCAGTATCCAAAAACTAGACACAAACGTGTCCAAACAAATTCCTACACATGAGCCACACTAAACAGTGCACAGTCTCGTGCACGTGTTCATTGCGTTCGTGGATACGACACAGCACGAACCAAGACACGTGCACGTGCCTAGGGGTTTGCCTAGGATAGGGATACACCCTAGACAGCCTACAATGTGTCCCCAATGTGTCCACAACGGATACGAGACCCATATCAGAAGGCAAACTCGCATACGCGTGTGTCAGTGCATTTCTAGTGCACTCGACGCCGCGTGTCCGACATGACGCCATTGGTCATGAGGCTTGGGGGACTGGTTCGCAGACACAGCCCCCTCCTCACTGCCAAGGGGCAGTCGATCTCGTGCAGTGTACACAGCGCACTCGATATCGAGCAGCAGGGGAAACCTAGCCGCGCGTGCGCACGAATTCGCGCCCTCATGTAGACACGATACGACACAAGAATGTGCACGAAGGTTAGGAAAAACAATAACTACATCAAAATTGACATTTTTATTTAAAAAAAAATCGAAAACAGAGAAATAAATCTCTCTCAGGCATTTCCACAAACAGTTGTATATAGGTTATGATACGTGTCTGATACGGATATGAAACCAATGCAAAACTTCATAAAACTCACACCACAGCTAGGGGACACCTAGATCTAGGCTACCATGTAAAGAAATCAGGAAAAAATGATGAGTTTGAGGGGTTTACCCAAAGAGTGTCAATCTCAAGAAAAAGCTTCAATAGAGGGGGTTCCTCATTGTTAGCCAAAAGCTCCAAATTGTTCCCAAACTGAAATTTCTCTCCATGAACAGAAAATAAAGTAGGATTAGACTCTAATGTAAGAAACTAGAGTCGAAAAGGAATTAAAATGAATTAGTTATGAATTTAGGAAGATGGACAAATACCTTTCCTTTCCAAAAGTTGATTTGATACAAAAGAGGCAAGAACCACAGGAAGAGATATTATATAGTGGGGGATCCCTATGTGGCCGGCCATAGAGGTGGAAAATTAGGGTTAGGGTTTTGACTAGTAGGCTTGGGCCAAGTTTCATTGGTAATGGAAATCACTCCTTAAGTCAAAAGCCTATGAACCTAATCATTTATCCTCCTATTTGAAACTTGATTCTAAATGACTTAACTTGGGTTGACTTAAGTTAGACTAGGGTCCCACCATGCTACTCAAGTCACCATAGCTAGAGTCAACATCTAGGTTAGTCTCCAAAGTCTCAACAAGCAAAAGTCAAAAATAACAATCATCACCCTAATAATTCAAAATAAATTCAAAATTCTCAAAATGACCAAAATACCCTCAAGCTAAAATGTGTTAGTGACAAATCTATCATCCTTAAAAGTATTTTGTCCTTGAAATTAAAAGGCAAAATTAAACTGATGAGAATGATAAACAATCATACCTCAAGGTCCAAAAAGATATGGGTATCGCTCACACATCTCATCCTTCCGCTCCCAGGTAGACTCTCCTGGAGAATGACGACTCCATGCGACGCGAACCAAGGGTATCACCTAGTTTCTCAGTACCTTCTCTCGATGATCCAGAGTGTCCACTGGCTGCTCTGGATAACTGAGAGTAGGTCTCACCTCAATCTCCAAATGGTCAAGTACATGGCTAGGATCAATCACATACCGTCTCAAATGTGATACATGGAATACGTTGTGGACACCCACTAGTGCAGGTGGCAAGTCTAGCCTGTATGTCATGTCACCGACTCTCCCGCTGATCACGAAAGGTCTGATAAAGCGCTGGCTAAGCTTCCCACCTCCACCAAAACGTATGGTACCACGAGTCGAAGATATCCTAAGAAAATCCATGTCTCCGACCTAAACACAATAAGGTCTCAAGTTACAAAATAATCAAACATAATCAAACAAATACAAACAAATAACCTACTTCTAATCCTATCTCTAATCTGTACCTCAAACTCTAAAGGCCTCCGGTGGCTATTAGGCCAATGCCGATGTCCGTCCTGCGCCACACAAAGTCTATCCCTGATGAGCTTAACCTTCTCGGCTGCATCAACAACCATCTTAGGTCCTAATAAAGCTCGCTCTCCAATATCATCCTAAGATAAGGGTGTATGACACCTACACTCGTACAACGTCTCGAAAGGTGACATCTCAATGCTGGCCTAAAAATTGTTATTGTAAGAAAACTCCATCAAGTGCAGGTGATCCTCCCAGGATCCTCCAAAATCTAAGATGCACGTTCGCAACATGTCTTCGAGCGTCTGAATAGTCCTTTCTGACTGTCCGTCCGTCTGAGGGTGGTATGCAATACTAAACTTGAGCTGAGTGCCCAAACTAGTCTACAGACTCTGCTAGAAATAGAAAGTAAAGCGACTATCCCGATCTGAGACAATACTGACCGGAATTCCATGAATCCTGACAATCTATCGTATGTACATCTCTGTAAGCCTCTCAGTAGACGTACCCACTTTAAATGGCAAAAAGTGGGTCGATTTGGTCAACCTGTCTACGATGACTCAAATCGCATCTTTTCTTCCTGGTGTACGCAAAAATCCAGAAACAAAATCTATCGTGATGTGCTCCCACTTCCACTCTGGAATGGGCAATGGATGCAACAAACCCCCTGGCCTCTACCTCTCTGCCTTGACCTGCTGACATACCAAATACTTGGCTACGAAGCGAGCTACCTCCCGCTTCATCCCATACCACCAGACGTGCTTCCTCAGGTCCTTGTACATCTTGTTGGCACCAAGTTGTATAGAGTACTGAGATCGGTGGGCCTCCTGCATGACCTGCTCCCTGAGCTCTCCACTGGGCACACACAGCCTGGAACCGTGCCTCAAAGCACCATCCTCTGCAAGAGTAAACTCATCATCCACCAGCCATGCTCGAACCTGGTCTCGGATACACCGCAGAGCAACATCCTCGAACTGCGTCGACTTGATCCTCTCCATCAAGTCTGACTGAATCTGAAGGCCCCACATCTGCCTCTGAACTCCTGACACAATCACTTCAATCCCCAAGCTTTCCAAATCTGCTAGCAAGTGACAATCCATAGTCAAACATATGGCTGTCGGATACCTACTCAAGGCATCGTCAACTACGTTAGCCTTTTCTGGGTTATACTGTATTGAAATGTCGAAGTCCTTCATCAACTCCAACCACCTGTGCTGCCTCATGTTGAGCTCCTTCTGTGTAAACACATACTTCAAGCTCTTATGATCTGTGAAGATCTCCACCCACTCTCCATATAAGTAGTGTTTTCACAACTTCAAAGCAAAAATCACTGCTGCCAATACCAACTCGTGGGTAGGATAGTTTTTCTCATGGGGACGTAACTGCCTGGAAGCATAGGCAATCACCTTCTCATGCTGCTGCAAGACACAACCCAAACCCTACCCTGAGGCATCACTGTAGATAGTAAACCCTCCTAATCCTGATGGCAAAGTCAGAATCGGAGCTGTCATCAGCCGCTTCTTCAACTCATCAAAAGCAACCTGACACTCCTCTGACCAAACAAGCTCTGCATCCTTCCCGGTCAGCCTAGTCAACGGCTCTATAATCCGAGAGAAATCCTGTACGAACCTTCTGTAATAGCCTGCCAATCCCAAGAAGCTCCTGATCTCTGCTACTGAACTCGGTGTCGACCAAGCCTCAACTGCCGTAATCTTCTTCGGGTCCACTGAGATCCCATCTCCAGTCACCACATGACCCAAGAAGTCAACTCTGTCCAGAAAGAACTCGTACTTCGAGAGCTTGCCATAAAGCTTCTCCCTCCTAAGTGTCTCCAGAACCACTCTCAAATGCTCCTCATGCTCCTCCTCAGTCTTCGAGTACACCAGAATATCATCGATGAACACCACCATGAACTTGTCTAAGTACTAGTGGAACACCTTGTTCATCAAATTCATAAATACCGCCAGGGCGTTGGTCAGCCCAAACGGCATAACTAAGAACTAAAACTGACCATACCGTGTCCTGAATGCAGTCTTCAGGATATCCTCATTCTTCACCTTTACCTGATGATAACCTGACCTCAGATCAATCTTCGAAAAAACTTGAGCATCGTTCAACTGATCAAAGAGATCATCAATCCGTGGCATTTGGTATCTGTTCTTGATCGTGAGGTTGTTGAGTGCCCTGTAGTCGATACACATCCGTACCGACCCATCCTTCTTAGGTATAAAGGTGAAGAACTCGATCGAATGAAGCCCTTGTCCTGTAGCTCATCCACCTGCTTCTTCAATTCTACCAACTTACTATTGTTCACTCGATAGACATGCTCAGAAATCGGTTCCACACCGAAAACCAAGTCTATCGAGAACTCAACATCCCTGTCCGGTGGAAGTCCTGGCAACTCCTTCGAAAAGACGTCCATGAACTCCGTAATCAAAGGATGTGGAACCGCCTGCTCCTCGACTGAAACTCCACAGAAAAGTTTGCTGCTCTGCTCCGTCTGCCGTCGGGTGAACGCGAACTCTGGCTCTCCTAGCGCTCCGAACAAAACTCTACCACCATGGTAATCTATGCTGGCGTGATGCCTGCTCAACCAATCCATACCTAATACGATGTCATAGTTCGGTAGTGGCATTACGAGCTGACTCACCTCCAACTCTCGGCCTCCCAAAATAATCTTCGTCCTCTACAAACATCACTCACGAGGATAATACCACCCCCGATCATAATCTTGCTGGTCCTAGGCAATGATTCAGATACAAGGCAATGTCTAACAGCAAATAATACAGACACAAAACTGTGGGAAGCCCCGGAATCAAATATGGCAAAAGCTGGAATGGGTCGAAAAGAACAGAACCTGCGATCAACTCCCAATAGCCTCTGCATCCTCGGCCGCCATGGCGAAAGCTCGTCCCAGCTGGCCTCCCCTAGCCTGCTGCTGATGCTACACGAACCGCTGCTGCTGAGTCGACAACGGTCCCTTCTGCGGTCCTACTGGAGCCTTGGCGCCTGCTCCCTTTGCTGCTCTGCCTGTGAAGAGGGAACAGTCCCTCAGCTGATGCTCCGATGAACCATAGAGAAGACACCTCCCCAGCCTCTTTCTGTACTCAGTCCATCCATGCCCCAGTTTCTTGCAGAAGGTACAACTAGTAGACTGCTGCCTCGGGGCCTGCTGCTGCTGCTTCGGCTGCTGATGCTGAGCTGGCTGAAGTCTCTGCTGCTGGAACTGCTGCGGCTGAAACTGTTTCTGCTGGTGCTACTGCTGAAAGTATGGCCTCTTGGCCGGTCCTACGCTACCACTGGCTCCCTGAGTGTCTCGTCCTCTCTTGAGCCTCAACTCAAGATCATTCTCTGCTGCTAAGGCACCCACCAGGATCTTCTCAAAAGTGGCACTACGGGCACTCTTGGTATAGGACTTCACCTTCTTCACTAGCCCCTTCCTGAACCTCCGGGCCTTCGTCGCCTCAGATAACTGCTCAACAAACCTTCCAAAACGGTAGAATTCCCAGCGTACTCCTTGACAGTCTGACTTCCTTGTACCAAAGCCTCGAACTGAGTCTCTAGGGCACCAAGCACTGCGTCGGGGAAAAACTTCTCATTGAACAGCTTCTTGAAAGCTGCCCAAGTCTACCCAGCTGTACCAACCCTCAGGTCTATCTGGTACGATGTGCGAGCCAAATCATGCATCATACTAGCAGTCGCCTCAATCTGTAGCCTCGCTGGAATCACTGCCAGCCTAAAAATCTCCTCCATCTGCTCAATCCACTAATCTGCATACAGAATGCCCTCTGTACCCCTAAAGTCCCGTGGGTACATCTTCTGAAAATCCTGGATGCCCTTCTCCCTCGGCTGATGTTGATACTGAACTGCCGGAGGCTGAGCTGCTGCCCTCTCAACTGTCGTTGTTTTCCATAAATAAATTTACTTTATTTATTGTGTTTCTGGGAAAATTACAACTGTAGGAATCCGATCTAGAAGACGATCGCTTTATCCCTTAGACGATGCGAAGAAAAAAAGCTCTCAAAAATACAACAGCAATTTAGATATCTATGTATCTGTACAATGAATGAGAAAAGAACTCTATTTATAGAGTCAAAAATAACTAAAAAAGATAACCGTCTTCACAACCTGTGCATAGTTGAAAATCACGCAGGATTTAACATACGCAAGGTTATGAGCAGTTACTGGACGTGGCCTGTAACTGTTGGACACATGGCAATCATGCATGAGTCGTGTGCAAGTTACAGGACACGCAGGTGAGAGATCAGTGGCATGGCTGCCACGTACTCCAATTTGATGAAATCTACGCAGACTTGGGTCTGAAAGCTTCAAAATCCACGCAAACTTGGGGCAGAAAGCTTCAGAATCCATGCAGACTTGGGGCAAAAAGCTTCAGAATCCATGCAGACTTGGGGCAGAACTGCCAGTTGTCTTTATTCGACGTGCCTCGACTGACACAAAATCTCTGACATTGATTGCCTTCTGTCAGTTGCATTAAATGACAATAAGCTCTTTTGGTACGCCAACTTGATGAAGGCTGAGTCTTGTTGAAGAAGATTTCGAAAGTCACGCAATAGTCGACTGTGATCTCTCGAGTTCTGTGCATACGTAGCATACGAGAAGACATTCTTTAACTATCGTGGTGTCAGTCATAATAACACTCTGACAAATGATGAGCTGTCTCTGCGTGTATTTGAGAAAACATTGTCTGTCTAGATCAACTCAGCGTGACTTTTAGACTTTGTCCTGATCAACTCAGCGTGACTTTTAGACTTTGTTCTGATCAACTCAGCGTGACTTTCATTTTTAGGCCTACAAAACCCCCTTCAAAGTTTTCGAAAAATGATAAATTATTTCAAAATACTTTGAAATCGAGATGATAAATAAATTTAGTCACGCTGAGATGACTTTAAAGAGAGATTTACTCCGAAATGATTGGACTGTTGGGATTCTGTACAGTTAGGATCCCGTGCAAAGCTCCTAAATCGAGGCAAATAATGATGTTACCGTTTGAAATTCTTCATGAGCCTATAAATAAGCCATAAACCACTTCTTTTATTCTTTACTTGCTTTTAGAGAGAGAGAATCCACAGAAGAGAAACTTCATCTCCTCCGACGAACTTCATCTTCTTCGACTTCTTCTTTCCCTTCTCAACAGTAATGGCTCCTAAGAAAGCCGATGCTCAGGCCAAGGGGAAAGCTCCTGCGACTTCCTCTCGTGCCACCACTGACAGACTCCCTCGACGAGAAGTCACGCATCCTCTTATGCAGCGTAAGTGATGGATGAGGATACGAACTGTTGAAGATGACTTTGATGAAGATGAACTCCACATAGAAATCTTAGGATTTTAAGACAAATAATGAACTTCAGAAATATATCTCCCCCTTTTTAGGGCAAAGGATATTAACAAAGTATGCTCCCTCTTTAGGGTCGGCCATACTTCACATCTTCGTGTTTACGAAGCTCTGTGTTTCACGCAAATGAGCATGGCTCTCATGACTCTACGTGATTTTTCATGTATTGGCAGAGATGTCAATGTTTGAATTATTCACGCAGCTTTCATGACTCTGCGTGATTTTTCATATGTTGGCAGAAATGTCCATGTTGAATTATTCACGCAGCTTTCATTACTCTGCGTGATTTTTCACATGTTGGCTGAAATGTCCATGTTGAATTATTCACGCAGCTTCTGAGAGTCATCTTCTCGATAGATTAGTCTTTGATCTGTCAGCGTATTTTTGTCATTCTCACTTTAAATATGATTCTGACAATGATGCGTGACTTTTCTTTATAATCTGTCTGGACTTTGCGTGAATTAGTCATCTGTATGATTTTTTGATAGTATATCTGTCTGAAGTCTGCGTGACTTATGAAATTTCTTTCGAACACTGCTTTACGCATAAGGCTCGTAGACATAGAAAACACATCTGACCTTGTCTTCTTTTATTTTCTGTAGTGAACATCAGAAGTGAAGAGGCAGATTATGAAGGGCACCTGAGTTTTTCATTTAAACATGATTTATCTCATGTGAAATTTCCTCAGTTTGACCTTCCAGAAGCCAGACTGTCGTTGTTGGCAAATCAAGACCATACAACTCTACTCTGTTTGATGAACGGTGAACCCTTTCAGAGCCTTGATTTGGTGTTCCACAAGAAATCAGTATTTCTGTTCGGGGATGCCATAGCACAGAAATCACAGCCAAAGGGCATCAGAGAGAAAGTATGCTTCTATTTCGAAGGCGATGCAGGACAGCCTATGTACTGGCCAAAGGTTTCTAGGGGCCTATCTATCATGAGATTCATGAATGCTAGTTATCCCCGAAAGATGTCCTGGTACTTAACAGAATATCAGCAGGCAAAGACGAGCCGTATCATTTACAGGAAGGAGGGATTCTTCAGTTCTCCAGAGAATTATGTACCCGTGTTCCTAGGTCTGAAGCCGGGATACGTACCACCTGAAGACTCATCAATATTGATGCCATTCCGGACGCCTGTTTTCATAAACGAATTCATGGCCAACGAGAAGGCATTTTACCCCACTGATTCGACGTCGTGGATGAACGGCTTAATGAATCAGGAGAACGTGAGGTGGAGGACTTTGGTGCATTGGGCTTCGGAGAAGTTCGAGAGTGAGTTGAAGAAGATAAACCTTTATGACGCAATCGTCAATTCATCATACGGCTTCAGACCCAACCCCTTTCTGTTCTTGGCCTTGGTGGAGAGGTATAACCACAGGACGGGGACATTTATGACTCCCAAAGGGGAAATGGGCTTTGCCCTTCGTGAGATGGAATACATCTCGCATCTGCCTTCAGGCACACTGCCATATGAAGAGTATGTGCCTACAACAGAAGAGCTGAACTTTCTATCAGAGAAGAATCCGGAGATGGTACACCTGTTTGAAGAGATGATGTGCCATTTTGGCACATGTACTCCGTATTACAAGAGTACCAAGGAAGAAGCCGGCAACCACATCCAGAAGTGGATGTCCTATCTTTTCATGAACCGTGAAAAGGATGAAAAAAAGATAAACGAGAAGAGATGGTACCAGATTAGCTCTTTCAAGCCTCTATCTGAGAGTGAAATCATTTATCTGCTAGAGAAATATGACTGCAAGGATTTCATGATCGATGAAGACTGGTATGAGTTCAAAGCTGGAACCACCTTCAGCTCGTATGTGAGGCAGAGTGGAAAGACTCTGTCAAGGAACGGTCATTTGGTCGGATTCTTATCTCTTTGGTTAAGAAGATTCATCGTTCCTGGCTCCAGTTCTCTAGACAGAATACATAGAGGCATTATCTTTGCAGCAGTGCACCTTATATATGGTTATAAGATAGACTTGTTATCAGCGATGACCTGTAGGCTGAATGCAGGTCTTCGGAACTTTGTAACCAATATGCTATCTGATCAGAGGAGGATGACAGATGAATTTTCCAGAATAGAGATGCCCTTCACATATCTATATGGTTGTCTTCTTCTCCATCATGATGGTCCAATACCTCCAGAAGCAGGAGGGAGTGGCAGTCTCTTTTTGGAGAAGTATTCTGGGAAAACTTTTTGGAAGGTTCACACTCTTCTAGAATGTAGAAATATTCTGAATCGAGCGTCACATTGGTCCATTCAATGTGTCCCTCCACCACTGGGTTATGAAAGCATGCCCTTGAATATGATAGATGGAGATATAGGGAATAGGCTAGATGATGTAGCCTTTCAGTGGTTGCAGAGAATCCGGCCCTCTCATTTAGTATACCGTCATGAAGAAATGACGTATCTGGAGCCGTATTTACAAGTCGATTTGCCAGGCAGTTTGGATATGACCAACTTCATGTTGGAAATGCCACGACCTGCCTTTCTGCTCGTGGAGGGCTTATTGACGGAGCTCGGGCCTGGAGATATTTTGCGGCTAGAGATACAAAAGTTGTATTCTCTATGCCTAATCCTTTATCCAGCACGGAGACGAAGATGCTTTACACATATGCTCGCTTCTATGTTTCGTCAAGCACCTTCAAGCCGAGTTTCCATCTGAAGACTTTTGTAGCGGAAGACGACCCAGCTCCATCAAAGAGGTCGAAGAAGAAAATTGTTATTCAACGATTTTCTCCAGAACCTGAAGATGAGACAGCAGAGGTTGAGCCCCTATATGACTTATTTCAAGAGCGAAGTTTTCATGATGATGTTCTTCCTCCCATATTTGTATCCCTTTCTAAGAGGAAGAGAAGTGATGAATCTGAGATAGTCTCCAAAAAGAGTACTAAGTCTCAGACATCTAAGAAGAAAAAGTAAGGGGTCTCAGTAACTGCCACTTCATCTTTAGGTGGCATCTCAGTGGATGAAGATGACGCCGCCGATAAAGACGAAGATACCGATAAAGACGATGCTCCTTTGATAACAAGGAGGTCGAGAGGCAGGTATGTCAAGAAGATCGTCGGCAAAATGAAGGGCAATGATCTCCTAGAAACGATTATGAGTGGAGGGGTCTTGCCAGAGATTAATGAAGCGGCTTTCACTGAGAAAACAGAATCTGATGATGTTCATCGTCCAGCAGCTTCAGCTGAATGGACTGAGGTAGAGTCCACTCGAGCTCAGGAAACAACTGCTCCGACAACAAGTGGAGTAGTTATTGAACCCTCAGAGACGAGGATGATCCCTTTTGAGCATGGGACAGAGGGCGTCATCCAGGCATTGGATGATCAGATTGAATATTCTGAAGAAGAACCAGCCCCGGCAGAAGTTGTGGAACAACCGAAAGTTCCAGAAACTCAAGTGGAAGAAAATATTTCTTTGGCCAGAGGCGATGAAGACGTGCCAACGTCCAAGCTATCAGCTGCTGATGACTTGTTGAAGAATGTTTGTAAAGACATCGTTCTTCGAACTGATATTCCAGGGGAAACTGAACCGGCAGTTAATACTGAATATGCTATCATTACTGTTCCTGAGATTCATCCATCTCAAGGAATAGATGAGGATGTGAACATCATGGACTCCAGATCAGAGACTCATCTTGAAGCCGGGAATGAAAAAGAGTCTGAAGAAGAAGAAGAAGAAGCTGAAAAAGGAGAGGATTGGCATGCTGGCACTTCTACTCCTTATGATGAAGATAAAGTCAGAGGAAACAGAATGGAACTCAGCCCCGAACCTGCTCAATCTCCGGACAACGCTCTAGCACCCAGTAATTCTGGAGCTGGAAGCAGCCACATGAAGCAGGTGTCGGACACCGTCATGGACTGGCTACGAGAAGACGCAAGACTCCCTCACCACATAGAATATGAACCTCAGCCTGGTATAATTTTATTTCAGATTCTGTTTTTACTGTTTCTTCTTCTTTAGATGCTGATTATTTTTTCTTTGACTAACAGGAACTGCTGCAGCAATAAGTTTGACTCATGCTCCACTTATCCAGGCTGATGCTGATGAAGGGAGTTCACACTTGCCAACTTCTCCAATAGCACATACTTCCGTTCCCAGGATGGAGAACGTTCAAGCTTCTTCTTCCATGATGACAATGACTCCTGGGTTTGAGACTGGACTAGCAAGAACTCTGGGAATGTATTCAGAGATCATTTACTCATATCTAGATACATACTCCAGACGTTTCTTGAAGGACGAAGCTATGCCCTTTTCTGAACTTCGAACTATGATCAATTTCCCGCTCATGGTGTTGCGACATGCTGGTTGCGAATCTCAGTGCATCTTCTTCGAACATCTCCTGGATGAGTTGGAAATAACTATCCGAAAATACTGGGAGACTAAGAAGGAAGACATTCATTCTTTAACGGTGGCTGAGATTAGTCAACTAGAGCATGAAGCCCAGTCCCAGCAAGCTGCATTAGAAGCATTTCTTGCCTCTTTTTCTGAGAAATTAGTAGAAAAGGGTGAGAAAATATTAGCTACTCGTCAGAGAGTAGAGCTTCTGGAGAAAGATAAAGCATCTAAGGCTGAAGAGCTGCAGAAGTTGAAAGAGGAGTTGGCTCGTCTTCAAGAACGAATTGCTGTCATAGAAACAGAGCAAGCTGAGGTCAATACTGCCTATATTTTTGAAGCCGAACGCTGTGAAACTCTTCAAAAGGAACGAGAGCAGATACAGACAGAGCAAATTGAAGAAGTTAACCGTCTCCAATCTGCTATTATCATTTTTGATGAACAAAATGTCATAGTGGAAGCAGCTGAAAGAGTTCGAAAAGCTCATGAAGAGAAAATGAATGTTGTTCTTGATCGTATCAGGGAGCTAATAACTCCTAATAAATGAATCTTTTTCATTTTCACTTGTATTCAATGTTTTGATTCTGAATGAAAACAAATGAGAATTCTTGATCAGATTTATAGTTTTGCTATTTTGGTAATGATATATTTATAGAAAATATGTTCAGAGGAAAATAATACATGACACATTTCAATAGAATAGAATATACAAACAAACTTTGTAATTCTATCAGATGATATTAGAAATGATCTTAGTTTAATACTGATTAGAAAAAATAGAATTCAGACATAAAAATATCTTTGAACTCAATTTTTCATGAATGGCTGAACCGTCAGGCATTTAATGAACGGGCGAACCGTCGGATGAAAATGAACGGATGAACCGTCAGGTATTAATGAACGGGCGAACCGTCGGATGAATATGATAAATGAACGGATGAACCGTCAGACATTAATGAACGGGCGAACCGTCGGATGAATGTGATGGTTCATTATTTGAGAAACTTCTGCCTATAAATATAGCAGAAATCTGACAAGAACGAACACTTCTACTCTTCAACATAAAAATGTCGTCTGAAGAAGCATCTAAGAAGGCTGAAATCGTCCCGAAGGTTAAGAAGAGCACTGAAGAACGCCCTGCCGATCCAGTTCAGCCGAAGGAGTTAGAAGCAGGCGAAGGTTCGTTTGCACCCAAGCCACCGCGAGACATTCTGGACTTTCTGCTTGATCCAGGAAGGACTGAAGATGAGGAAGCCATGAGGATGGCTGCTTGCAAATTCCTCGTGGGTTCCAGCAAAGAAGTTCTCAGCTCTTTTGCTGATCGCGTTTTCGAGAAGGACGGCAGCGGTCCGCGTCCAAATGTAGAGAAGGATGATAGTGACCTTCTTTAATATCATATACTATCATATGATGAAATAAAATTTGAATTTTATTCATGAACTTGAACTTTGTCTGATGATTTTACAAGTACTTATATTTATACATAATACTTTTTAAGGAATTTGCCATTAATAGGCATCATAACAATTCGACCATCCAGTTCTGAGAGTTGATAAGCTCCATTTGAGAAAACTCTGCTCACAATATAGGGACCTTCCCACTTTGCGTCGAATTTGCCTTTACTCATATGAGTCATAGTCATAGGACGTCTGACTGTTAGAACAAGTTCTCCTTTCTGATATGCTCGAACTCTGACTTTCTTGTTAAAAGCTCTTGAGATTCTAGCTTGATAGAATTCGATATTCTGTTGAGCAGATAATCGCTTTTCATCCAGAGCTTCTAATTCCTGAAGTCGAAGACGATCATTATTCTCGACGGTAAGTTCATTAGCGATTGCTATCCTTAAAGAAGGAATTTGAATCTCTAATGGAAGAACAGCTTCGCATCCATACACCAGAGAGAAAGGTGTACATTTAGTAGCATTACGAACTGTAGTACGATAAGCCCACAAACATTCACCGAGTTTCTCACTCCAATTGCATTTGTTAGTAGAGACAAACTTCTTTAAGAGTTTGATGTTGGTTTTGTTGAAAGCTTCCGCTAATCCGTTAGCTGCCGGATTATATGCAGTAGAAGCCACATTGTTGATCCGATGATCGTCACAGAATCTTGTAAATTTCTGGCTGACGAATTATGGTCCATTATCATGAATAATGCGTCGGGGAACACCAAATCTGTAGATGACATGATGCTTGATAAAGTTGATGATATTGGAAGTTTTGACTTCTGATAAAGGAGTAGCTTCGGCCCATTTGGAGAAATAATCAGTTATTGTGAGAATAAACCGATGACCTTTTGACGACGGCGGATTGATCTGACCGATAATGTCCATGCCCCAAGCTTCGAAGGGCCATGATGCTGCCGTTGGATGTAGAAATTCTAAGGGTTGATGAATAAAATCCGTATAGATTTGACAGGCTTTACACTTCCTTGCATATTCGATGGCATCTGATACCATAGTGGGCCAATAATAACCCATACGTCGAATACGGTCTTGAAGTTTTGGTCCAGGCTGATGTGCTCCACAAATTCCATCATGTGCTTCGCGGATAATTTGTTGAGCCTCATCACCGGCAATATATCGAAGAAGTAAACCATCATAAGCTCGACGATATAAGGTTTTTGTAGTATGATTGTAATAGAACCTGAGTGATCGTCGTCTGATAGATGCTGCCTCACTCGGATTATCTGGAAGAATATCATACAATACGAAATCTAAGAAAGGAAGTCTCCAATCTTTATCCGTATTCTGAGTCTCAGTTGAATTACTGAAGATGAATTCCATGCTAGAATCAGATGAAGATGATAATGATTTACGACTTAATCCAAACCCTCTTGTTGTATTGACATCATGAGATATTGATTCTTTAATGTCAACTAGAAGTCCTAAAGTTAGATTGTTTTCGAGATGAAATAATTCTCGATTGCAGACAACAATCATTTGTTGACGTTTAATTGGAATAGCTAACACTACCGCAAGATTAGCAAGAGCATCAGCTTCTGTGTTACATGCTCGCCTAACATGCTCGATGAAGAATCCTTCGAATAAAAAAGCCATAGATATAGCCGATCTATGATAAGGAACTAGATCTTGATGGCGAACTTCATAAGTACCCCTTATCTGATTGACAATGAGTTTAGAATCTCCATACGCTTCCAAATGTTGAATATTTAGATGTTTAGCGAGTTGAAGACCAATAAGCAGTGCATTGTACTCAGCTACATTGTTTGAACATGGTTGATCGAGAGAATAAGCTCTTTGGATAGCAAGACCTTCTGGCGACACAAGAACAATTCCAACCCCAGCGACAATGTCACCATTAGGACCTATTCTTGAAGCTCCATCAAAGAATAGACGCCAAGTAGGATCTTCTTCAGCAATTTGGTTTGAATCTAAGACTTCATTTGGGATTTTATCATAGAGTTTTGAATTTTCTGGAATTGAATGAGCAGCCAGAAAATCAGCTAAAGCTTGTCCTTTGACTGATTTCTGAGGAATATAGTGCATATCATACTGAGCAAGTAAGATTCCCCAGTTAGCCAATCGAGAATTTAAAACACTCAGTTTCTTCATCATGACTCGTATAGGATTGATCCTGGAAATGACATGAATGGTCTGACCAATGATATAATGTCGTGTCTTTTGGACAGCGAACATCAAGGCTAGACATTCTTTTTCGACCGGTGAATATCGAGGTTCAGCTCCGGTCATAGTACGACTGAGATAGTAAATGGCTTGTTCATGACCATTTTTATTCTTTTGAGCGAGCAATGCACCCAATGAATGACTTATTGCTCGGGTGTATAGGAGGAACGGTATTCCTGAGACAGGTGGTACCAATACTGGAGGGCTCATCAGATATTGTTTTATATCATCGAATGCTTTCTGACATTCATCATTCCAGACAAAAGAAACACCTTTCTTCATAAGTTTATTGAATGGTCTGCAGCGTCCTGAAAGATTAGAGATGAATCTCCTGATATAAGCGATCCTTCCTTGAAATCCTCGTAGCTCTTTTAAGGTGCGTGGAGGACGCATCTCTTGGATGGCTTTGATCTTCTCGGGATCTACGTGTATACCTTTCGAGGTAATGATGTAGCCAAGAAATTTACCACTAGAGACGTCTAAGAAGGACTTAGTAGGGTTCATCTTTAGTTGATGCTTACGCATTAGATCAAAAATAGTCTTCAAATCTTGGATGTGATCCTCTTTTTGTCGACTTTTGACTGCAATATCATCAATATAGCATTCGACTATTTTTCGTAAATGTTCACGGAATATAGTGCTCATAGCTCGTTGATAAGTTGCTCCTACATTCTTGAGATCGAATGACATCACTGTATAACAGTATGTACCGATCGATGTTCTGAAGGAAGTGTATTTCTCATCATCTGGAAACATTTTAATCTGATTGTACCCAGAATACCCGTCCATGAATGACATCCGTTCAAACCCACAGGTATTATCGATCATAACATCAGTAATTGGTAGAGGGAATTCGTCTTTAGGACATGCCGCATTGAGATCGCGGAAGTCTATGCATACTCTGATCATGCCAGTCTTTTTAAGGACAGGAACTATATTAGCTACCCAATCGGGATGTTGTTCCTCTCTAATAAATCCAGAGGCCATGAGTTTATTGACTTCAGCTTCAATTGCATCCATAATGTCTGGACGAAATCGTCGCTATTGTTGTTTGACCGGTTTAGCATTCGGCATGATATTGAGTTTATGAGTTACGATTTGTGGATCAAGTCCTGGCATATCTTCATAACTCCAAGCGAAGACATCGATGTATTCACGAATAAGTTTGATCATGTCTTGCTTATCAGTTTCTGAAAGACTTTCACTGATGAATATTGGTTTGGGGGATCCCTCTTCACCAACATCTATTTGAACAAGTTTGTCTTCAGTCGGAGGTTCTTTTTGTTCGAATCGGAACTCCTATTGATTATCTAACCTTTGGACCCATTGTTCTGATTCAGGTGAGATTTCAAACTCGTCTTCGTTTTCATCATCTTCAGAACCATCGACGGAAACCATGTTAGAAGACAGAATGTTACGGTGGAAGTCGCCGATACTTGTATCAGAATCCCAAGAGGTAGTACTGGAAGAATCAGATCTCTTATCTTCGTCAGATTCGGGATCTTCATGGATAGTATTGATAAAGGGAGTAGGAGCAATATAACCTAATCCATATTTCGTCCTTCCATATTTTAAAGGAGGAATCCGAACAGGCATTCTTCTTCCTCTCCCATTACTGAGGCCAGTTTTGAAGTCATAGCCCATATTTTTGATAATATCTTTAGATTGTTGACTATAACGACGTAGTTGTAATCTTCCAGTATCATCGTTTTTGTCATCATCTTCTAAATCAGAAGGATTCTGGGGCCCTTTGTAGAAGAATATTGGAATGTCTCCTGGCTTTCTACTAGGAACCAGAAAATATGAAGTTTGTACTGATTCTAGGGATATGTCTGTATGAAAAGTCTGTACAACTCCTATAGTTATTGTTCTCAAGTCATCTAACAAATGTAAATAACTATGAACATGATTACACACATCAATATACTGCAAAGATGGAGACTTTTCATTAAATTTAAAAGTAGCAGTATTTACATTGGGAGGAGGCTGAGCCTTAGAAATCTTAGCCAAATTAATGACTAAAGGGGGAGAAGAAGAACGAGAGGAAGTTTTGTTTCGATTAAGATCGATAACAAATGGCACAGAAGAGGAGAGCTCCCTTGAAGCCTGAGATGGAAGAGTAGTCCGCCCTCCAACAGGGATTACCAGAGTATCCTATTTTATATGTGAAGATACAGGAACTGTAGTACGCCCACTGACAGGAATGATCAGTGTATCTTGAGTAGATGACTGAGGTAATGGAGAGATCCATCCGCTCACTGTAATAATGAAGGGGGCTTCTCCAGAAGATTTAGGAGATTGTTGCTGAGTAGTTCGACCTTTAACAGGAATTATCAAAGTCTCACTTTGCAGACCCTCTTTCTCCATAGCTTGTATCACCCTTGTATATTCTTCTTTGTACATCCGGGAATCATTGAAATAAGCTTCAACCCCATGGAAAGGATTTATATCAGCAACTTCCTTTTGTACTCTTCCATTGCTATCAATGTATTTAAAACACTGATGAAGAGTAGAAGGCACCACATTATTTTCATGAAGAAAGGGCCTTCCTAGAAGAAGATTATAAGATCCCACGATCTCGATCACATAGAAAGTGACTTTGGATCTGAAATCGCCTATCTGGAGTTTCAGATGAATCTTTCCCAAAGGCTTGCTTCGACTTTGATTGAATCCCAGGATAGTAGTAACTGTCTTGGAAAGCTTGTGAAGGGGGATTTTTAGTTCATCCAACAGACTCTTTGGCATTATACTTATAGCAGACCCTGGATCAATGAGGATACGGTCTGCCCTCACCGTATCGATATAACCGGTGTAGTAGAGAGGCCGATCATGTCGATAATCCTCCAGTAGCATGTCATCTTGTGTAAAGGTAATATTTGGTATAATCTCCAATACACTGTTGTAATGTAAGCAAGTGGCAGGTTCTTCACCTGGCTTCTTTAATTGTGCAAGATAAGAGTCAGCCTGAAGAAGTGCCTCACTTAACGTCTCCCGAGTCTCTTTAGAAAGACGTAGAAGTTCAAAGAGGGACATTCTAGCTGGAGTATTAGCAAGTTGAGCTAGAATGTCAAAGTTATAAGATTTCTGAAGCCCAAGAGGAGGGGACTTCTTGATTGGCTTATCAAATCGAGCCTGTTGTTTGCCTTTCTCAAGAGCTGTGGGCTTGGAAGGAGTAGGTACAACTGGTGCAGTTGAAGGAACAGGTGCAGTAGATGATTCTTCTTCAAGAGGAACATTAGGAGCATCTTTGTCAGCAGGAGGGATATCAGGAGTATCCTCAGGACTCTTGGAATAATCCTTCAGATAAGGTTTCCCTGTTCGAGTAGCACCAGCAAGTGCTTCTTCTTTATCTTTTGGCTCTGTGTCAGAGGTAGATTCGAAAGAAGTCATATGACATGACTTAGTTTTCCCAGCCTTCTTAGATTTTCAGGAAGAAGTCTTTTGAAGATAAGGAGATTCAAAATCTGCCACTAGATCAGGATGAATCCATATGATTTCTCCTGTTTCCATAGTGATTAGTACTAATCCTTCGGACTGTGGAGAAGGAATATTTACTATTTCAAGAGTTGCCTTGGGAATAGGAACAATCTCGCTTTCAAGGAGTTGAGGTGGGAAATCTTCGAATTGTATAGAGACGACATTGGAGGTAATAGTCTTATCTTTCGGAGTAAGAGTGATAGCTCCAGATTTAATCATTTCCTGGATCTTTCCTTTCAGTACATAACATGTACGAACTGTGTGACCCAACATTCTGTAGTATGGACAGTATTTAGGATGATCCGTCTTACCAGCTTCATCAGGTTTCTTGATTTCAGGTAATTGTATTTTATTACCTTTCAGCAGACATTCAAAGATACCAAGAACATCATCGTCATCAAAAGAGTATTCTTCTTTGGGGCGAGGTGCTCTTGGTTGTTGAGTCGTTGAGGCAAGAAGAGTTTGAACAGTCGATGCATCTTTACTCAGAAGATTAACTTCAAGGGTTTCTTTTCCCTTGCGAGTATTGGATTTAGCATTATTGTTAGTACTTTGACATGTTTCTTTGGGAGTCATCTGTACTCCTAAACCTTTGAAAGTTTCAGCACTAATTTCTGCGACTTTGGCACTAACTATGAAGGAAGGCCAATCTTGAAATTGAGTAGATCCTGTCCACATGCTGATGATTGGTAACAAATTTGATTTGTATGTGTTGATGGTGACAGCATCAGGAGTGCCAAGAGGCATCTTCAGAGCTTCTCTTCGAAACTGTTCAATGAATTCCTCTGTAGTTTCATTATTTTTCTGCTTGATTCTTATAAGGGCAGACATAGTCATGTCATTGAGCCCTTCATAGAACCGTTCATGAAACATTTGTTTGAAACCGGCAAATGAGGTAATACACCCATCCGGGAGACTTCTATACCATTCATAAGCCGTTCCTTTGAGACATCCGACAAATACCCGAGTAAGGAGGGCGTCACTTGGTTGCAACTGGTCAGTCATCACTTCAAAGTGATTAATAAATTGACTCGGAGAAGTGGTTCCATCATAGAATGAGATAGTAGGAGGCTTGTATTTAGGAGGATACGATACTTGCTTCCATTCTATCAGATAAGGTTGCTTGATGCCTAACCTTTGTAAACCATCCTTCTGTTTGAATGTCTCAAATTGAGTTCTGAGATTCCTCAATTCTTCAGTAACAACTCCGGAGGATTGTGGAGTTGTAGCTTGTAGAGAATAGTTGGGAGGAGGAACAGCATTATAAGCACTGCCCCCAGCTCCAGAGTGACTAGGAACCGTTTGAGCTTGCCCAGGAGTATTGGATTGTACTGCTGGAGGAACATGTACTGGACTCACACCAGTGTCAATTGGTATGGCATCTGGTACAGTCTGTCAATTTTGCAGTTGGGTTGCCATGAGTTCATACATCGACTTCATAGTATCAGCCATAGATTTCATTTGTTGTTCCAAAGAAGCACTACTAGAATAAGGCCTTTAGGCGACTAGTCATTTTTTGTCGCCTAAATGCAAAATTAGTTGCCTAAGATTTATCGCCACAAAATTTCTTGGTCACAAACATCGTCGCCTCAGGCTCCTGACCCAAAGTCAGAGACGAGTAATTAAGCAATTTAGTCGCAAAAGATCTTTGGCTACTACGCTGTTGCGAGCAAATTTTTTTGTCGTTCCAAAGTTTTGGCCAAGAATGTTTTGTCGCCTTAAGTTGTTGGATATTTTGAAATGAGGGATGTGCCAATATCTTTGGCGACTAAAATAGTTGACATAGGTAGTCTTTGGCGACTATATTTGGACTAAATAGTTGACATAAGTAGTCTTTGGCGACTATATTTGGTTGCAATAGGTAGTATATGGCGATTACCATTGGTCCCCCAAGGTTCTATGTGGTAACTATGATTGGTCGTAATAGTTAGTGTGTGGCGATAATCATTTCTCGCCTAAGATACTTTGTGGTGTCTATGCTTGGTCGCAATAGGTAGTGTGCGGAGACTACTATTGGCCGCTAAAGGTAGTATGTGACTTCTATCGATGGTTGCCCAAAACACTGTGGCAACTATGATTGGTCACAATAGATAGTGTTTAGAGACTACTATTAACCACCAAAGGTAGTCTATGGCGACTATTATTGGTCGTATAAGATGCTATATGGCAACTAAGATTGGTAATAATAGGTAGTATGTGAAGACTATTATTAACCACCATATGTTATTGTGGAGACTATTATTGATCGTATGGTCACCTTAGGTAATCTTTGGCTACTAATTTTGTCGTGGTAAAATTTTTTACATTGTGGCAAAATGTATGTACCATATATGAGGCGACCAAACAATTAGTCACACAAAATAGTCTTTGGAGACTACGCATTCAATTAGTCATATCAAGTACCAAGTGACTTTATTCTCGATAAATAAAAATAAATTAAACAAAATAAAATATGAATATTATTATATTATATTTATTATAATTCAAAACAACAACCAGTCCACAAAAATAAAATAATTGTCAACAAAAGTACTTAGTAAACTACAACCATAAAAGATTTAATCTAAGTAAGATTAGAATAATTGTGGTCGCTCTCATCACCATCTTCATCGTCTTCATGAGATAAAGGAGCTGGTTCAGGAATTGAGAATCCGGGAACAAGTACTTGTAGTTGTTGCATCACAAAGCTCCATTGAGCCTTCTGTTCCTCGTGTTCAGCTACAACTCTCATCCTAGCTTTCTTCTCTATTTGAAGCTGAGCCTGCAACTCTTGCACTTCTTTATTTAAGGCAGCTGAAGATGTATTAGATGAAGAAGACGAACTAGTTTCTCGAACTCGCCTCTTTCCAGCTCCACGAATTGTCCTACCACACCCACGCCCAATCACATCTTCCATAATCTCAGTACCTATATTTGGGTCTACAACAACCTCGTCCATCGGGGTTCCCTCAGGATACATCTCACTGATATTCTCAAGATAATCATTCTTCTTTTTCATCATCTCATCCTGTAAAAATAATATTTGATTAGTTAAAAGCAAAACAATCTTACTCTAGTATATAATAAAAATAATTTTTTAACAAAGTAAAATGTATACTTACATGTGCATCCTTTGCTGCATCATTAATCCAATCTTTCTTCTTTTTTGACATATGAGTTGTACCCCATGTATCGATATCAGGAAATTGAGAGCCACCCTAATAACATCATACACATATAATGATTCAAATGCTAATATTGATATTCAGGAACATTAATAAATAAAAAATAAGTATGTGGTTACCTCAACATGATCATGGTAATACAATGAGAATGGCCGCGAACCACCAAAATGGTTCCATGGTTTCTTTGACCGGTTTATTGAATTGACTTCAGATCTTTTCTACAAAAAAACAAAAATTTATTTGGTTTAATTATATTAAAATTAAAATGTTACTGACTTGCAAAAGAAACTTTAACTACAAGATATAACCATCTAAGTTATGATGATTGCATGGACAATAAAGCAAGCATACAGTTCTGACAATTTCTAGTTTGTATTAATTGATTACTACTCAGTTTATGTTTGTAGCTCACAAGCATGTATGCCACTTCCTCTACTGTGCATTGACATAAATCTTGAGTTTCGATCAAAAAAAAACATAGACCTACAGAAACTACAGTATCAGACACTTGATAGAGATGATATACAAGAGTTTTGGATAAGGACAATAAATCTACTTTAATATAGAGATGATATACAGAACTGGCTTTAAGTACTATATTAGTATCTATGAACATACCTTGACTATGAACCTAACTTGAGTCGACATCAATTAAAATCACACTGGCTTTAAGTACTATATTAGTATCTAGCATGAAAGAGTAAGATCAAATTTCTCATCAATTTTACAGCATGTTCTTGATGGTACTAGTCACAGAAATGGTGCAATGACTTGGTTTCAGCATGATGCGATTGTTACATTTTTGTGATGCAGGAACCAAAACCATCTATTGTACAGACTTGCTAACATGTGATTATATGATCTCAAAATGGTCATAATCAAGACTAAAGCCACCACTTGATGCACTGCCAAGTTCACCAAAACTCACCATTTCCATTTTCTATAATGTAAATGTGAAGATCATGATGAACGATATAAATCTTCCTAGTGGGTGATCCAACACACATTGCAGCAACATAGCACAAACTAAGAAACCCAAAGGTTGCTTAGAGCCCGAAAACTTCAGGGATCGATTTCAGGCTTGTTGAACGTAAGCAGCTAAGTCATAATGTGGCCAAATTTCGCTTTACTCTCCCTACTCCAACTTCTGTGCTCGGTTTACCTATTGGGCAACATATCAGTTGCAGAGGAAAGGATAGTCTTGGTGAGGAAGACTATGGTTTGTTATGTGATCTACGAATACCAACAGGATATCTACGAATACCAACAGGAATGATTCATTGTAGCAAGAGGAACAGAGGTACCCTTCTATGCCGAAAGAGTGCAAGAGGAACAGAGACGTGGGTGGGCGTAACCAGAAGCCTTGACATCAGGTTTTCGGGTTCTACAGCTATATCGTTGTTGCTATTTATTTCATTCTCCAGTTCTAATGGGCTCTGATACTCCAGGTCGAATGAGCTTTGATATTTATTACTTGTGAGCATGCTTCATTAAGGAATGGTTAATGAAACCTCATGTTTACATTGTGAGCATGCTCTCTTTTGAAATAAAAAGTTGACTCTGCTAGGCACCAAAGCATTGGTAGAAATATGATATGACATCATATAGAGTTAGCGTCTAGGACTTGCAACCTGAAACTAAAACCATGTTGCATGGTCATGAATATGATATGACATCATATAGAGTTAGTGTCTAGGACTTGCCACAGATTTTGGTGTGTCCTAGTGTATGAGTCCCCTTGCCATGTTCGATACATGACCTCCGTGGACAAAATATGGATATGGTACCTATTTTGGAGTTATGTGCTTCATAAGGCTACCATTTCCTGCCATCCGTATGTTCATCATGTTAACCTTTCTCATGTGTTGTATGTTGTCCATGATTATGGAACAAAATGTGTGTTTGAGATGGATCTAGAATCTCTAGATATTGGAGAAGTGCATAAATAGATAATTGATTAGTTAACTGGCATGACCTTTCAGAGTTAGTTTCTCACAATTTGTTTATCATTCCTTTATCAGTATGATCTGCAATTCTTGCAGTGTGATTAAAAATCTAGTATTTTTAATATAGCTAAACCATTTTGCAGGAATTGAACAAAATTGATGCCTACACATCAACTCGGCGTGATCCTCAGGAAATAATCTCTCTCACTAAGAAACATTTTGGGGTAACTTCAGTCACTTTTTAATTCTAACTACTATAATTGATATGATTTACTGGCTAGATATTAATTCCTCTTTCTACATTTCCAGATTGAATGAAGAATTCGCCATGTTCATCAAAGGTTCAACTCTATAGTTCATCGCCTGTCTTTGGCATGAATATTCTGCATTGCAAATACAAATACAGATGTGACTAACAAGTGGAAATACAATATAGATGCATTCTAAAGTCGAATATAGCCCTTTTCATGCCCTATTTTTTTATGGGGTATAAACGGGGTTATATTTGACTCATCACATTTCTTGCCAATGTATACTATTGATTGGTCAAATCCAGAGGCAAACAGTAGTATAGTTCTAAGACTCTTCTAATACATAATATTCAAGACTAGCTTGTGGCAAGGATATATTCATTAAACTGCTATCAAACTGAGCTAAAAAAATGAACTAACTTTATGTTTGTTAGATGTATCCGATGTTTCAGGTTGCAAGAGCAATATTGGAGAATCCAACTGACAGAACTAAGGTCCAACTTATCTATGCCAATGTCTCATACGATGACATCCTTCTTAAGGAAGAGCTGGATGCCCTTGCTAGTAATTATCCAGGTCGCTTTAGTGTCTACTATGTGTTGAATCAGCCCCCTGATGCTTGGAACGGAGGTGTTGGTTTTGTCTCGAAAGAAATGATTCAATCTCATTGCCCAGCTCCTGCACCAGACATTCAGATATTGAGATACGGACCACCTCCCATGAACAAGGCCATGGGGGCACACCTTGATGATCTGGGTTATACGAAGGAGATGCAGTTCCAGTTCTAAGCCTGTCTAGGTGTTTTAAGACGACCAAGATGAGTCTTTGTAATAAATTTGTGCAATGGCTGTCTCTCAACATGAACATGAACATGAAAGAAGGCTATGGTTAACTGAATTATACGATATTAGTTGTTTGAGATATATATATATATATATATATATATATATATATATATATATATATATATATAAAATCAAGAAATTGAGAAGTACAAAATTTCAAATCAACAATTGGTTAAAAGTGGAAAATTACCTGGTATTTGTCACTCTTGAAATGGTCACATAACCACTCCCACTCTGATAGATCTCTCTCTCTTAGAAGCTCTAAAGGCGGATTTTCTCGAGCTGCCTCATCCGACTCACAGCTCTTGTAATACTTTGCGAGTTTGTGCTTATAATCATTATACCTATTTCTCATATTATCGCAAATATACTTGTACTATCTTGGGTCCTTCGTATCTATTTCAAATTTTGTCTAAATCATAACAGAATTTGTAAGTTAGTAGTCATTATATAATAATTGAGTTAAAAAATGAATAATATTCTATACTCACTGTGACTCCATCTATAAGTTTTTGTCTAGTATCTTCATCAATGTCGTCCCAGTGTGCCTGAGTCAGCGGGGCATTGTTCCGAACTTGGTAACCGCACTCATGAGATAGTAAGCTGGATATGTTTCGAACTTGACCCACAGGCACCCCCAAATCATCATCAAGATAAATTTCAATCCTCTTACCGGAGGTCAGCATGATGTTGGAAGTCTTAATTGCTCTAGAAAACCCTCTCGTTTTCTTAGGAGCCGAGTTTCTTTCATCCGATGCTAATATGACAAGCCAAATACAATAAACATCATTAGAGAGCATAGTTTCTTAAGAGAAGAGTTTATATTCATTTTCGCTAATTGGATAAATTATTTACCATGGAAGTTAGTAGAACGTATTGAATCTTCCGTTGGATTATGAGAGGTATCATCATAATGACTAAACCTTTGCAATGATTCAGAAGAATTGGGACCCAAAGATGGAGTAGGTGCTACTCTTGTAGTCATATTCAAGTTTGGCGAAGACCTACAAGGATTCGAACCAATTCCACCACCAGAAGAATTGCCATTTGTACCCAAAGTTGATGTTGTTAACCTTGTAGTCATACCCAGCGTCTTTGAGGGGATAGTCGGTGGTAAAATTCTTCCACCACCTGAGAAAAAATAGATTTGATCATTATTTGTATGTACGTACAAACTAAAAAATTGATATAATATTTTACGTGTACATAAAGATCTTAAAAGTAGCTAGGGAGACTAAAGTAAATTTAACCTTGTAGTCATATCCAGTTCTACGAGACGATCCGTACACGATAAATGGACCTGGACAGATACCAGTACATGAGGCTGCGCTCTGTACACGATAAATGGATGGTATACAACTATTGCACCAACAGGAAGAGGTACCCTTCTATGCCGAAAGAGTGCAAGAGGAACAGAGACGTGGGTGGGCGTAACCAGAAGCCTTGACATCAGGTTTTCGGGTTCTACAGCTATATCGTTGTTGCTATTTATTTCATTCTCTAGTTCTAATGGGCTCTAATACTCCAGGTCGAGTTAACTGGCATGACCTTTCAGAATTATTTTCTCACAATTTGTTTATCATTCCTTTATCAGTATGATCTGCAATTCTTGCAGTGTGACTAAAAATCTAGTATTTTTAATATAGCTAAACCATTTTGCAGGAATTGAACAAAATTGATGCCTACACATCAACTCGGCGTGATCCTCAGGAAATAATTTCTCTCACTAAGAAACGTTTTGGGGCAACTTCAGTCACTTTTTAATTCTAACTACTATAATTGATATGATTTACTGGCTAGATATTAATTCATCTTTCTGCATTTCCAGATTGAATAAAGAATTTGCCATGTTCATCAAAGGTTCAACTCTATAGTTCATCGCCTGTATTTGGCATGAATATTCTGCATTGCAAATATAAATACAGATGTGACTAACAAGTGGAAATATAATATAGATGCATTCTAAAGTCGAATATAGCCCTTTTCATGCCCTGTTTTTTTTATGGGGTATAAACGGGGTTATATTTGACTCATCACATTTCTTGCCAATGTATACTATTGATTGGTCAAATCCAGAGGCAAACAGAAGTATAGTCCTAAGACTCTTCTAATACATAATATTCAAGACTAGCTTGTGGCAAGGATATATTCATTAAACTGCTATCAAACTGAGCTAAAAAATGAACTAACTTTATATTTGTTAGATAATGGTATATGTAATAACAGTTAATATCATTGGTAGTTATATGAATGTTACTATGACAGTAGATGCTTTGAAGTCTAAGTGTACATTTAAGGACACGAGCCTAGGCACCAAAGCAGGGTCAGCGTCCGCGTGTAGCTCAAGTAAAATGGTCATAATCAAGACTAAAGCCACCACTTGATGCACTGCCAAGTTCACCAAAACTCACCATTTCCATTTTCTATAATGTAAATGTGAAGATCATGATGAACGATATAAATCTTCCTAGTGGGTGATCCAACACACATTGCAGCAACATAGCACAAACTAAGAAACCCAAAGGTTGCTTAGAGCCCGAAAACTTCAGGGATCGATTTCAGGCTTGTTGAACGTAAGCAGCTAAGTCATAATGTGGCCAAATTTCGCTTTACTCTCCCTACTCCAACTTCTGTGCTCAGTTTACCTATTGGGCAACATATCAGTTGCAGAGGAAAGGATAGTCTTGGTGAGGAAGACTATGGTTTGTTATGTGATCTACGAATACCAACAGGATATCTACGAATACCAACAGGAATGATTCATTGCAGCAAGAGGAACAGAGGTACCCTTCTATGCCGAAAGAGTGCAAGAGGAACAGAGACGTGGGTGGGCGTAACCAGAAGCCTTGACATCAGGTTTTCGGGTTCTACAGCTATATCATTGTTGCTATTTATTTCATTCTCCAGTTCTAATGGGCTCTGATACTCCAGGTTGAATGAGCTTTGATATTTATTACTTGTGAGCATGTTTCATTAAGGAATGGTTAATGAAACCTCATGTTTACATTGTGAGCATGCTCTCTTTTGAAATAAAAAGTTGACTACTGCTAGGCACCAAAGCATTGGTAGAAATATGATATGACATCATATAGAGTTAGCGTCTAGTTCCAGTATCTGTTCAATATTTTATAATTAATCTGTTAACTAATAGTTTTATCTTAAAAGGCAAACATCACAGGTTCTTTTCAGAACGGTGTGGTATAATTTTGATGTTTCTAGTGTACATTTAATTATTTACATTAGTAAGTGAAATTACTATAAAGTTGGTAATTTTTTAAAGACATTATGGGTTCTGGTTTCGAATACCCAATACAACAAGGAACCTATGATATTTCAATGAGGAAAACTGAGAATTGGTATCTAAATTTCATCTTAAGTGATTTTCTTTAAATTACTCTCGGTTACTTGAAAGTTTTACATTAGTAAGTGAAATTACTATAAAGTTGGTAATTTTTTAAAGACATTATGGGTTCTGGTTTCGAATACCCAATACAACAAGGAACCTATAATATTTCAATGAGGAAAACTGAGAATTGGTATCTAAATTTCATCTAAAGTAATTTTCTTTAAATTACTCTTGGTTACTTGAAAGTTTTTCTGTTTTTATCTTGAGCTAGTAGTATGGACTTTATTTAATAGACAAATCATTGCAGTTCATTGGTCCGTTTTCAGAAACCATAGCAGGATGCACTTTTAGATCACCAGCCATATTTAGAAATGCTGGGTGTTTCTTCTAAGAACAATGCATTTTTGCTTCTGCAAACCGGGCTATGATGGTTTAGGACTTGCCACAGATTTTGGTGTGTCCTAGTGTATGAGGAAAAAACAGATGCAGTTGCACAACAAAAAGGAAACTACATGCCAAACCACTTTTCATACCTAACGATGTCGGCCGCTTCTTATAAGGAGGCACCACTCGATCCACCACAGTTTTTTCAACACTTGATGCAGAGCCATTTGCAACATCTTTCCGAGTAAGTTGACTCCTCTTACCACCACGTTGTACAGATTGAACCATGATCTGTGTAAAACAAAATACAAATAAAATAAGTTTAATAATCATGAAATACAAAAGTATAGCCCACCAATATAGCTATAGAAAAACTTACTAATCTAAATCACTATCTTCATTATTAATGTGTGCAGTAATTTCGTCACTACTATCTTAGGATATTTCATCCTCTACATCATCATGTACATCATTATCCTTATTATGAATTGCCAAATCAATAATTATTGCATCAATAGCTATAGGTGGAACATCATTTCTGTGCAATGTAAGGAAACTCTGATCATTATCTTCAACCCCCCAAGGAACATCAGATGAGGAGTTTTCTTGGTATGCTATGTCATTCTCCATTTCTTCGCCCTCACTGATTTCATTTTCTGGAATATCCCATATGTGTCTATGATGCATCTTCTGAATAACTTTCCAACCAAAGCCTAATTTTGGGTCATCCATATAAA
This sequence comes from Iris pallida, assembly GCA_029216955.1. Classification (NCBI taxonomy): domain Eukaryota; kingdom Viridiplantae; phylum Streptophyta; class Magnoliopsida; order Asparagales; family Iridaceae; genus Iris; species Iris pallida. The sequence continues at coordinate 18,076,780 of JANAVB010029815.1, read as the reverse complement.
AAACTTGCTTAGCTTGAATTGCTAATATAAATGGCTTATTTTCATACCACCGAGTATTAACATTAATGGATGTTAGATGGAAGTCATGACGAAGTTTTGCTCTTGTACCACTGCTTTGAGAATCAAACCAATGACATTTGAACAACACAGCTTGATAGCCATTTCTATACTCCATGACAACCACTTTTGTTAATTGTCCATAGTAATCTATGTCTCCGATGGCATATACCCCGCTATTCTGTGTCGAGAGCCTAGTATCACGTTCCACACAAATAAAACAAATTCCATTGACAATACAACAATCAAAAGAGTGGACTTTAGACTCCGGGCCCCTTGACAACTCATACAACTCTTCATTGTACAGCGATGAGTTCTCCTTTTTCAGCTTTGACATCTAAAATAACAATACACATACATTGTTATAGAACATATTATACTCTGAAAAAAGACCAATTTGAGACTAACTATTCAATTGCACATTTACCTTATGGCGGAACCAACTGGGAAACATTTGCTTTTGCCTTTTTTCAATATCTATATTACTTTCCTCTTCCAAGATTTGGTAATGTTCACTACATATTTTATTGAAACAATCAAATAAAATAAAAACATATTAATTACTGCCACCAACTATATATTTAATAATGGAACACATTCACTTACTCTAGAAATGGAGACACCTCATCGCAGTTGGTCAATATGTACCAATGAGCAATATTACGATCAGCTTGGGTCCATTCCTGCGACACTCTACCTTGATAAGGACGAGCAACTTGTGCAAACACTGATAGTTTTTTATTACGTTCACCGCCATCTTGGTATCTGTCAGGCTTATTGAAAGTTGTTTCAACATTGTGTAAGTACATTGAACAAAATGTGAGTGCTTCATTAATAATGTATGCCTCTGCAATGGGCTCCTCTGGCCGAGCTGTGTTTCGAACATATTTTTTGCATGTTCCTAATAATCTGAAACATGTAATGCGTGTTTATCCTTTAGAATATAATAACATGTGTATACGGTTGCATTAAATTGTATAAAATTAACTTAAGAATCAAAAAGAATGATATACCTTTCTATGGGGTACATCCAACGATAACCAACAGGTCCAGCAAGCTTTGCCTCCCTTGGTAAGTGAACAGCTAAATGCACCATAATGTCGAAAAATGCCGGTGGGAAGATCCTCTCAAGTCTACATAGTATGTAGACGATCTCATCTTCCATCTTATCCAAGTCTGCTACATTAAGTGTTCTCGCACATAACTGTTGAAAAAATATCGAAAGTTGCACAATTGGAGTGTAGACATCCTTTTTTAGATATCTACGAATACCAACAGGAATGATTTGTTGCAGCAAGATATGAAGATCATGACTCTTCAAGCCTGATATTTTTCCTGTGTCAATGTTCACTTTTCTTGCAATATTGGACACGTAACCATCTGGAAGTTTTATCGATCGCAAAAACCTTAAAAATTCTTTTCTGTCATGAGGCGTTAGTGTGTACTCTGCCAGTGGCTTCTCATATTTATCTCCTTTTGGCTTTAACCAGAGCTTCTCCCTTATACCCATTTTTTGCAAATCTAAACGAGCCTTCCATGTATCCTTGGATTTATTTTCCAAATCCAAAAGTGTCCCCAAAATATTATCACATATGTTCTTCTCTATGTGCATGACATCTAAGTTATGCCTAATTTTCAGTTTTGACCAATATTCCAATTCAAAAAAGATACTTTTCTTACACCAATTTAATTCATCATCTCTCCGCTTTCTCTTTTTGTTGTTGGGATGTTTACCCATTGGCTCAAATGTGATACTATCCAATTGAGCCAACAAGTCATCACCTCAGAAATCCCTTGGTTTTGATCGTCTTTCTACTTTTCCATTGAACTCTTTTGGACTTCTCCTCCATACATAGTTTCTTGGCAAGCCTCGACGAGCTCCCATGAAACAAATCTTATGTTTTAAGGGCTCAGACGTTATATCCATGTTACATATCGGACACGCCTTATAACCGTGAGTAACCCAACCAGATAAGTTCCCATATGCCGGAAAGTCATTAATCGTCCACATAACTGCTACGCGGAGATTAAATACAGAATTTGTTGCTTTGTCATAAGTTGGCACGCCTTTCTCCCATAGCAATTTAAGCTCATCAATCAACGGTCTTAAATAAACATCAATTTCCCTACCAGGTGCTGATCGACCAGGAATTAATAAGGGCATCATTGTATATTCTTTCTTCATGCACTTCCATGGTGGCAAGTTATAAGGAACCACCATCACTGGCCACATGCTGTAAGATTGGCTCATATTACCAAATGGATTAAAACCATCGGTTGCAAGCCCCATTCTGATATTTCCTGGCTCCGCCGCAAAATCAGGATACATTTTGTCAAATTCTTTCCAAGCAAGACCATCAGCAGGATGCCTCATAACTGACTCATCATTTCCTTTTCCAATTTTATGCCATAACATATCTCCGGCAGTATGCCTAGACATGTACAACCTCTGTAATCTAGGCGTTAGCGGAAAATAACGCAGAACCTTATTAGGAATTTTTCTTTTTGGATCATGCTCACTGGTCACATATCGAGGCTCATTACAAACTGGGCATTTGTCCTTCCCTGCATGCTCATTGTAAAACAAAACACAGTCATTCTTACATGCGTGAATTTTTTCGTACCCTAGGCCAAGGTCCTTTAGAATCTTACTTGCAGCATAGTATGATTCTGGCATGTGATGATCGGATCTGGGTATCAACCGCTTCATTAACCCTAACACATCGTTGACTGATTTATTTGACCATAAATTATTGACCTTGCATTGCATTAGCTCCACTATAAATGATAATACAGAAAACTCAGTACAACCAGGATATAATTCGCGTTGAGATTCTTCCAACAACCTCTCAAACTCAATTGATTGTTGCCTATGAGCATGGTTGTCGTTATCTCTCGTTAAACGATTACCAATGTCATCATCATCATCATCATTAAAATTGAAAGTTGCAGGAGGGAAGGCATCTTCATTAATTTCATCAACATCATTGTTTCCACTAAAAGTGGTTTGATGAGAACTCGAATTAGGAGTACTACTTTCTTCTCTTTGTTCCCCGTGATAAATCCATACATTGTAGTCTAGGGACATCCCATGAATACACAAGTGTTTTTCGACTACCGCCACCGATACTGAATATCCGTTATGACATTTACGACACGGGCACTTAGTAAGACCCTTATCATTAACATATTCCTTTGCAACATTCAAAAATGATGCAACTCCGTTCAAATATTCAGCAGTGAATCTGTTTGGATTGTATATCCACTCTCTGCTCATGGTTCTACAAATATTAAAACAAAATTTTTGTAAGCAAGATAATACTAATCATCCACAGGAAGTTACTATGACCACTTTAAATTATAATAAAAAATCTTACAACACAAGTCAGGATGTTAAGATATATTCCAACTAGTATTTGAATTGGCAGCAAGCAAAAACCGAAAAACAATAATAGCTAGGAATCAAGCATATAAGAAACTTATATAAGGGCACTTCATAGCTAAAATGTTCTATTGGCCAACGTCTAGCAAATTTCTGTATGTTCATCCACACATGCTATGTTCTCCAATATGATTGTGAATATGTGGGGTTAGAATTGGAGGAGTTGATATTAGATGAACTGTTAGATGAACTCCTCCTTCAGCTAGACAGACACTCGCTAGGCCCCTAACCTCGCTCTCTTGTACATTTACAGTAGTAGTACATATATTGTGGTACACACACAATTTGCATTCATGGTTGTTCAGTTTATCAAATAAACTTCTGGGGCTTATTAGTTTGCCCCCTTTTTAGGATAAAATGTAATCTCTATGTTTGATTTATGGGCTGTTGCTCTCTAACTGAAACTTATTAGTAAACGCTATTGTTGTTTAATATCATACAACACAAACAAGATTAAAAGGTTTCATGAGATATAGAAGCTTAAATAAATTGAGAAGTAAATATCATGAAAACCATAAAGTACTCCCAGCATTGGTTTGTGGGTCAAACAAGAATATCATGAAAACCATCAGAGAGAGTTTTGATGTCAAATGCTATTTCACTAGTGTAAACGACCACGAAGGAATATATTGAATTTAATACTACTATTTGATTGAAACATAAACTATATCATAGTATGATGGTTGCAAGAGCAAAAATTCCTTTTCGCTGAAGTTATTGAGCTTCTAGCTCAATGATCATAAACTTGGTTGTAGGCAATGAATTAAACTTGGTTTGTTAGTTAGTGCAGCTTGAGCTTGCGTGATTATGCTACATTAATGTTTGAGAAGCCTACCTCTGTTTGATCAGTTTGTTCAAGCTCTCAGTCTTCGACATGTCTCATTTATTTCGGACAAAACATCTGATAGCTACATGCTAGCTCTGGTATAGCCATGAGAAACTAAAATATAATACAGGATGCTATCCTGTAATTTAGAGTGGAAGAGGACAACAAAGGATGATACTGGACAAAGTAAATTAATAAAAAGTGCACTTGCACCTTGAGCTAAAAAATTTAAACCGATGCCTGTTTCTCGGTTGTATTAGCTGAAATAGAAAAGACGGCTGCTTTTGTTAAGAACATCCAATCATCAAAAGTCAATCAAATGTAACTGAACCAGAATATGAAAACTGAAAGTTGAAAGAGTAGCCAAAGCTGAGTAGTCCAATATAATTAACTAAGAAGCAAGTCAAGAACAATCATCCAGATCCATCCTTGAATAAATCAACCCATCAAGAGAGTCCTTGAACCATATCATTTATTATCAATGTAGGTCAAACACTTTTCTCACATCATTAAGGGCTTCAAAGTTCTGGATCATACTCCTACCTAGGATTGGTATCCATAAGGATCATACTCCTACCTAGGATTGGTATCCAAGAAGTATCTCCATACAGAAGTTCATATGACTACAAGAATGCTATCACATCCCTAGACTAAAATCCTACCTATTGATAATATTATTAATGAGGATGGACTGTTCCCACTAAATGTAACACGGCACGCCTGTCAATGGCATTAGCAACCACTCACGAGTCACGAGGATAAAGTAAATAGTAATGATAGATTGGTTGGCTTTCATGAATGGCTGCCATATGAGACAGGTTCTTCTCCCTTCCCAAGATTGTAATCTTATGCTAACATACTACCCATCCTGGGATGAATCAACTACGTTCGGCTGAAAGGTACAGGCTTTTCCTGACCATAAAAGAACAATAATGTAACTTTCTTGTGGGTGTGCCATATACAGGAAAGCTGAAGCAACTTTCAATAGAAGAAAATTGGTTTGAAGTATACTTTTTTATATAGCATTAAGTTCAAGTTATAAAGAGCTAGTCTAACCTGAACGTCATTACTTTGTCACTTCGTTTTTCACTTTTCTCTATATTGAACCTCACTCTAGTCACTCTCTAAGGCTACAAAAAAGATTCAAAACCATAATCAGCAGTGGCAAAACAACATGCAAGCATCATATCTTTATTTACACATTCACCTAAATATCTTTGTTTTTGTGTATAAGCATGTTATGCCAAAAATCCAATATGTCTTTGTGGTGCATCTAATGTGTGTACGGCACTGCACAACCTATCCTTGTTGTCCCAAGGAGGTAACAATGTAGATCCTTGGTGCAAATGTGATTGATTCCAGAATCCACGATTCACACACAGGCATTCAGAACCCAAAACCATCTATTGTACAGACTTGCTAACATGTGATTATATGATCTCAAAATGGTCATAATCAAGACTAAAGCCACCACTTGATGCACTGCCAAGTTCACAAAAACTCGCCATTTCCATTTTCTATAATGTAAATGTGAAGATCATGATGAACGATATAAATCTTCCTAGTGGGTGATCCAACACACATTGCAGCAACATAGCACAAACTAAAGGACCTCAGATTGTCTCTGATCACCAACCTTGACATCGTTTCCTCAAGCCCAGACCTCTTTTCGACATTTTTAACCTTATATATGTCCATTTCTTAGATTGCAATTGCACAAAGCAATCACAGAGGATTGAACTATTTGCAGCTCTTGCAAATTGTGATACTCCTGACTATGGCCTCTTACACTCGTATCCTCATAGCTCTTTCCATGGCTTTATTTTGGATCGATGTAAGCCACGCAGCTCGCCATTTATTAGACACACCAACACCACAGGCTGCACCCGTAGTACCACCTCTACCTACAATACCAACACTGACGACGCTTCCACCGCTGCCTACCGCACAATTGCCTCCTCTCCCAACAGTTCCTACACTCCCAAAGCCATCGTTGCAACCTGTTCCTACCACTACTTTGCCAAAGCTTGCATTGCCACCATTGCCTATCATCCCAACCATTTCGTCAATTCCTACAAGCATTCCTACCACCATTACCCCACTGCCATCCATCCCAACGACAATTCCTACCATCCCCGGCCTCCAAATTCCCTCAATTCCTTTCTTGTCCCCACCTCCAGCAGCCACTAGCCCATGAAGATCATCCGAGCTTCATCATATACATATGGGCGATAGCATTATTACTCTATTAGCACAGTGATGACTTTGTTTCTGTTATATATGTCAGTTGAGACTTGTTTTGGCTTTGTTCAGTTGATGAATTTTTATGAGGAGGTCTTCCTACTACTATTTATTTGCATCTAATTTATCGACCGTGTTTATTCACTTTGTGCGTTTGTCCTCATTATTTACACTGGATTAGTCAATAAAAAAATTATCCAAGCAAAGGAGGCAAGACTATGGTTTGTTATGATGAAGAAACATCATCACGATCATGAAATATTTGCATAAGGTTTTGAGAAACAACATATCAAATATTCTGTAAGTTAAATAAGTGCAATAAACAAATAAAGGAAGATACTTATATCAACAAACAAATTATCATACTTCCAAATGAGATGCCTCAACTACGTTTTAGAGGGTGGTATAAAGGCCTAAGACGACCCCAATATAACCTCCCAGCATCTTTTTGTTGGTCAGACGAAATTATCACTATAGTTGTCCATCAAAAATAGTTTTAATGTTGAATGCTTTTTCACTAGCAAGAACGATGCCATAAACGGAATTATTTGTATCATAAGGAGCAATGGATCTGAAATTCTTCAGTTTGCGAAGATCCCAAAGCTTAACTTAGGAGTAGTTTATGAACCATTGATGTTTCAGTTTTTATTTTGAAGCACACACCACAAGAAAATAACCATTAAATACAGACCGAACATGCCGATCGAGGTTAGCAACAAATACGAACACAACCTATTATTGAAAGGCAAATTAGAAAGAACAATTTGCATGATTAGAGCGGTGCTATGTTGGCATCATTAGATATTTACTTGTCATTTTAATTTCTAGAGTTATATAGCTTTTTTTGAATCGAAACCCATTGAAAGAACAAGAGAAGAAAGGTTCAAAACCTCGGTTTCGATATCAGTTTGATATCGTTGCCATGAGTATCTTTTCAGTGGTTTGTCACTTTTAGTGGTTTTGAATCGACAATCTCTGTTGGTCTCAGTGGATACTTAAAACCTTGGGGAGACATGAATCCCAGTTAGTACTTTCTCAATAAAAGACCAACAATATGAGTTTCATTATTTCTAAATGGGCTCCAATCCAAAAGTGAAACTAATTGCTTGCAAAAAGAAGTAAATAAGTTGGTCACCCAAACTTTCTGAAACCTTTTGGACTCAGGTGTCAAAGGGTTTCATGTGGCAAATACCTAATGCTGCATGAAACTCGACTTAGTTTCATCAGATCATGGGATCTCGTAAGAAGTTTCACTCTGACAAACTCGCCCTAAGATTATTTGGTTGGAATTATTTGGCTATCAGTTTGCTGGAACTAATGACTGAGATAAAATCAAACAAGGAACAAACAGAGTTCAAAATAACCAAAAAAAAAAACATCTTATAGTCTCTTGTCATGTTACCTATCGAATAATTAATCAACTAGTACATGACCTATCAATAATTAATCAACTATGTACATGAATATAATATGACAGGATGGAGGTTTAGAAATAGAGAGTAATAGAAGTTGATAGTAATCTAAGTTTTGAATCATCACCTCTACAAAAAAAAAAGAAGAATAGAAGGCTGCTTTGAGGGAAGGAGGCAGCGAGGGCCTTCCGCAGATCTTCCCTCTCCGAATTGTGCAATGCTCTCTTCTCTCGATGGCACACGGTGGAGTCTATTCTCCTTCTCCTATATATATGGTAGAATCCGACCTAATTTGACTTGCTTTAGGAATTGAACCCTAATTTGGGTCGGAGGATATATGCTCCAGGGATTGAAGACCCTTTTTTGGTTGGTGATTGAATTTGGAAGCGGGATTGTAATTGGAAGCGCGGGATTGTAACCTAAAATTTGGGATGTTCGCGGGATTGGAATTTTTTGTTGGCCGCGGGAAGAGCTTTTGGTTGCAGCTCACTTGGGCCGGATATATATGAAGTTTAATTTAATTTTTCTAATATCTTTGGTCACCAGATTATTTTTACTAGCCAAAGGTTTTTTTATTTTTTAAGTCTTTCTTTGATCAAACCTGTTGCCAGTAAAATAATAGTGGTCCAAGAATATTCATCCTCGCAAAAATATGGCTAAAAAATTTAGCATTTTCGGTGTACTTTAGGCGAGGAATATTTTACGTAGTCGTCTTAAATTTTTTTTGCGACCAAATTATTGTCAGTCCAAATTAATTAATAGTCGCTATAGAATTCGTAATTATTTTTGTCAATTTGGACAACTTTAGACGACAAATACATTTTTTAGTCGCTAAAGATGAGTTTGAGCGACTATTTTTTTTTGTCGTCCCAAATTTTGTGGCCTAAAGCCCTTATCCTTGTAGTGAAGTAATCTTTTGGTCTTGAGGAGTCATCGAAGAAGAAGGTTCATTGTTCAATTCAGTATTCCCATCCACCATATATGTTGTGACTGTACGAGGGATTGTTGATGAATTAGTGGATGTTGTATGTTCTGAATCACTGCTTTGTGTATCAAAGTCATTTGTAGGAGAATTACCCCCAGTAGGAAGAGGTGGGAAGTTAGATTCTCCAATAAATTCAGAATAATCTTCAGAAACTGAAGCTCTTTGATTAGAAGCCATGACTCTTGATCTGGTGCCTCTATATACTCCATCTGGACTATCAGTTCTACCCCCAGTGTCCCGAGAGGTCATGTTGATAGAAGCAAACAGAGGTTCATCTTCATCAGGCATAGGTTCACACTGAATCCGATTGAAGATAGATTGTCGTTTAGTTTGACATCTGCATTGCATTGTGACTCTCGGTTGGAAGTCACATTCATGATCAGCACGGTCATGATCCATTAATTGACATCTGTATTGAATTATGACTCTCGGCTGGAAGTCACATTCAGCATGGTCCATTGACACAGAATTATTCCTTCTCTTCTGTTGAAGGTGTTCTCGTAGATCTGTCTGTGAAGATTGAGGTACATCAGAGAACATTCTTTGTGTATTTTTAGGAATACATTTCCGGTTCTTGGGTCTTGATGGCTCTTGGTTATATAGAGAGTGATTAATGTGAGCCACATAATTTCTAGCATACTCTGCACCTGGATCTCTTGCTTTTGTTCCCGATTGGTATGGTTTTTTGATACTAGAAGTGCTTCCTAAACGGATTTGATCAAGTTTTGCTCTTAGATCAGTTGGAGGTAACACATTAGTTTTTGAAACTTGAAGTTTTCTTTCCATTGATCTGGATATCTGCAGAGAAGGAAGAGTTGAACCATCCCCTTGATTAGGAGTTGGTAACAGACCCTCTTTTGTAGACAAATTTTGTGCCCAATTTGAAGAAGTCGTAGAAGAAGACATTAAGAAATGTTTCTTCTTAGACTTATTCAAGTTTTGAGACATAGAATGTCCAGAAGGAAGAGTAGCCAAGAGACCATCTCCTTTTCTTTGACTAACAAAACTGTCAGTCAAAGCTGTTCCTGAAGTAAACACTACAGGAGCAGAAGAAACAACTAAAGAGTTATTTCTTTTCGAAGGGACTTTGTGAGCCATTTGTGGAGGAGTTCTAGCAAGACCACCCCAGTTCTAGTAGAACTTGGCAAAGAAGAAGAGATAGCTAAAGAGATATTCTTCTTAGAGTATGCTGGTGACAATTTGGCTAAGGAGCCAGTATTGTCTGCGTATGAAGTTTTGGCTAAAGAGCCAAATTTTGGTGAAATACACGCTGGAACAGATTTGGCTAAGGTGCCAGTGCTTTCAGCATGACTTTTGAATTTAGAAATACACGCTGGAACAGATTTGGCTAAGGAGCCAGTGCTGCCAGCGTGACTTTTGGGATTGAGATTGCACGATGGAACAGGCTTGGCTAAGGAGCCAGTGTTGCTAGCGTGACTTTTGGAATTGAAATTGCACGCTGGAACAGGCTTGGCTAAGGAGCCAGTGCTGCCAGCGTGACGTTTGACTGCTGTCGTGTTCGAGCACACAAGAGTGTGCGTGCTTGCAGTAGAGTCCTTGCCAGTGTTAGGAGTAGACACTGTGGCAGAAACTTCACCATTGGTTGCCAACAGAGTCTTAGGGACGTAGACAGATCGTCTCTTCGACTTGGCAGTGGTGATGGAGGCTGAAGTGGGCTTGCCACCCTTAGCCCGCTGCATTTCTTCGTAGGCGAGTTGATCGAATTGGATCGATATCACCTTCTTCGTCGAGCCGACTGACGAAGTGTCGCATTGAGTTGTTGCCATCTCAGAAGAGGAGATGGTTTTTCCCAGCAGAGTCGCCAATTTGTTTTCTAAAAATAAATTCACTTTATTTATTGTGTTTCTGGGAAAATTACAACTGTAGGAATCCGATCTAGAAGACGATCGCTTTATTCCTTAGACGATGCAAAGAAGAAAAGCTCTCAAAAATACAACAACAATTTAGATATCTATGTATCTATACAATGAATGAGAAAAGAACTCTATTTATAGAGTCAAAAATAACTAAAAAAGATAACTGTCTTCACAACCTGTGCATAGTTGAAAATCATGCAGGATTTAACATACGCAAGGTTATGAGCAGTTACTAGACGTGGCCTGTAACTGTTGGACACATGGCAATCATGCATGAGTCGTATGCAAGTTACAGGACACGCAGGTGAGAGATCGGTGGCATGGCTGCCACGTACTCTAATTTGATGAAATCTACGCAGACTTAGGTCTAAAAGCTTCAAAATCCACGCAGACTTGGGGCAGAAAGCTTCAGAATCCACGCAGACTTAGGGCAAAAAGCTTCAGAATCCACGCAGACTTGGGGCAGAACTGCCAGCTGTCTTGATTCGACGTGCCTCGACTGACATAAAATCTCTGACATTGATTGCCTTTTGTTAGTTGCATTAAATGAGAATAAGCTCTTTTGGTATGCCAACTTGATGAAGGCTGAGTCTTGTTGAAGAAGATTTCGAAAGTCACGCAATAGTCGACTGTGATCTCTCGAGTTCTGTGCATACGTGGCATACGAGAAGACATTCTTTAACTGTCGTGCTGTCAGTCATAATGACACTCTGACAAATGATGAGCTGTATCTGCGTGTATTTGAGAAAACATTGTCTGTCTAGATCAACACAGCGTGACTTTTAGACTTTGTCCTGATCAACTCAGCGTGACTTTTAGACTTTGTTCTGATCAACTCAGCGTGACTTTCATTTTTTAGGCCTACAGTCGTCAGGGCCAGATCGATGCCCTGACAGAACTCTGCCGTCTGACGCTACTGCTGGTCCTGCTGGGCCTCCATGAACTGCTGGAAGAAAGTGAAGAGCTGGACTGCGTCGATAAATCCTGAAGGTGGCTGCTGCTGTTGGAGCATCTCCAGAATCATCAGGCTCTGCCTACGAACAACTGGTGGAGGGGCTCCTCCGAATGCAGCTGAAACACCCACTCCAGCTGGCATAACTGGGATTGCGGTACTTGGGGCTGGCTGCTGAGGACGAGAGATGAAAGACCTCTCATCAGTGTCCCCCTATCCTGGGCGATGAGATCTAGTCTCGACCATCCTGGAGACAGATCAAATAAGAAACAATTTTTGAGAATGAGTCGAAATAGCAAAGGAGGACAGTTTATATTCAAGGGAAGACAATAAGCAGCAAATTTAGATAAAAGGAATCTGATTAAGAGTTTTCCTAATGTGATTGAGTACCTTCAAAATATTCTAATCCTACTGCAGGCTGCAGTGATACTCTAGTTCGAATACCACCGTAATTCTAACTAGGGGACCTGCATGGGCCACCACTAAAAACGTATCACGACCTGCACCCAGTGTAGGGGACGAGAAGTGGTTACGTCCAATTTACGCTGCAGTGTCGGCGGTAGAACGCTGTCCTAGGTCACATACATCTAACAGTTTTAAGGTACCTGTACAATTATACTCTCCGAATGGAGGAATAATATGAAGTACAACTCAATCACAACTAAGAAAGAAAATACGATAAGATAGATAGATAAGATCAACAGAAATCTACAGATGAAATACAAGATAAGAGAGAGAATCTAAATGTCTAAGATAACAACTCCACAATATCCAGAATAATAAATCCCTAAATAAGTACAAGTGTATCCAACAAGACATGATAATAAGTAAGATACTGGTCTATCTAACTAGCCTAGACTACTGGGGTAATATCCTCTGCAAGTGCTAGGTCCTCCTGGGAGTCCAGCTCATATGTGTCATCTAGGCCTTCTCCATAGTATGTGGGACAAAACTCCTCAAGATCATCTGTAATATTTTAACAGGTCCAATCAGGACGGGAGTGAGCATAGTACATCTCACATAGTTCATATCATGACAGGAATATAATACAAGCAATAGAGTAAGATACATGAAACGCTGAACAATATACATGAAGTAAAAGAGAAGACTGTAAAGAAATATCTACTATAAGTAAAGAGCTACAGTGAACTAGTAATTTAGAGTACAAGATAGACATGTGAACAGCTTGATAATAAACATGAGAGGTTGTACATGGCTACACTACTTTGAAAATATTCACATGACTATTTCTACTCCCCCATCCCTAATCAATACACAAGGATTCGTTCAAATTATGTTATTGTATATGATTTCACATGGGAGCCCATAAATGGGTGCACATGAATATAAACATGGGGGCTCCGTGAACATGAGAGTACATGAATCACGAGAGTGCACATGAATGGTAAAAGCACAGGAATACATGATGAAAGTGAAACACACATGACATCATGTATCCGATGCTCCCGAGGGAGGTAACATTGTATGAAAAGATCCATATAGTACTAATTCATATTTCCATCATGACAACATCAAGTAAAGTAATCTAGAGAGAGAATATAGTCCTAGCAAGTATGAAACGGTCAGAGAATGTACTCGCTTGATATCCTGAGTATCTGAATAAATATACTGCCTGAGGAGTGGTGTCTGGCTCCCATTTAGAATAGCACAAGTCACAACAAATCCAAATTGGTAAAATAGACTACTACAATGCATTCTACATGATGTTTGGGTCAATCTAGGCTAAAGTCAACCTTTGGTCAACTCTAGTCAACTACAATAGTCAAACTAGGTCAACTAGGTCAAAACCTAACCAAGACAAGACTCACTAAGCCTAACCATGACTATCCTAGCATTCACACATCATAACAAAGCCATACAAGCCATCAACACACATCCCATGTATATATATGCCATATACACATAGGCTTACACGTACAAACCAAATAGGCTATATCACATAGGGCTATATACCTATGTACTAATCTACATTGGCAACACAAATATTTATCACATCCACATATATACTAATCATATAGGCAATGTATATATGTATATATATATATATATATATATATATTTATATATATATATATATATATATATATATATATATATATAGTGACATGGGCATATATATGTGTGTGTCAAGTGTGTGTACCTAATAGTGAGTGTGTGTGTATATAGATTCCTGTATGTGTGTGTATGAGTGTGTGAGTGACAGTAATGTGTGTGGCAGTAAAGAGTGTGTGTGTGTATCTCATTGTGTGTGTGTGCATGAGTGATATCAATGTGTTCTCAGATTTTGTGTAATGTGTGTAGATGTGTATGAGTGTGTGTATAATAGGAAAATCAATGTACAAGGTATCAGTAGCTATAGGGTCCCAAGTTTGTACATGTATGTGTGTGTAGAGAAAACTATACACAAACAACAGTTCTCAGGTTTTTGAATTCAGATTTGAGTGTGTGTGTATAGGGAATCAACATAGGTTCTCAGGTCAGTCCATGTTTATGTGTATATATATATTCTCAGTTTTGTAGAGTGTGGGTGTGTATGTGTATGGTAGCTGGAAACAGTGTATCAGTGTATACATAACAGTTTTCAGGTTTAGACAACCCAATACAAATTCGAAAACCAAAATCATATGCCAACATGAAAATTCAACATGTAGGTTAATCTCATATATGTACTGGTGAACCAATATTCAATTTAATCATTAGAAAATAGTTTAAAATACATTTAAATCTCAGAAATCGAGTATACTGAACAGTATCAGAAATTTTTGGGGAAAAACCCAATTTTGAATTCAAATACAACTTAAAATCAATTTTAATGGTTGGTAGTACATGTGTCACATGTGAGTGTGTCCTACGTGTGTTCCAGTGTCCAAAAACTGGACACAAACGTGTCCAAACAAATTCCCACACATGAGCCACACTAAACAGTGCACAGTCTCGTGCACGTGTTCATTGCGTTCGTGGATACGACACATCACAAACCAAGACACGTGCTCATGCCTAGGGATTCACCTAGGATAGGGCTATACCCTAGACAACCTGCAATGTGTCCCCAATGTGTCCACATCAGATACGAGACCCGTATCAGAAGGCAAACTCGCATACCCGCGTGTCAGTGCATTTTTAGTGCACTCGATGCCACGTGTCCGACATGACGTCGTTGGTCATGAGGCTTGGGGGACTGGTTCGCAGACACAACCCCCTCCTCACTGCCAAGTGGTAGTCGATCTCGTGCAGTGTACACAGCGCACTCGATGTCGAGCAGCAGGGGAAACCCTAACCTTGTGTGCGCGAGTTCGCCCCATTGTGTGGACACGACACGATACAGGAATGTGCACGAAGGTTAGGGAAAACAATAACCACATCAAAATCAACATTTTATTTAAATATTTTTTGAAAATAGAGAAATAAATCTCTCTCAGGCATTTCCACAAACAGTTGTATATAGGTTATGATACGTGTCCGATACGGACACGAAACTAATGCAAAACTTCACCAAACTCACACCACAGCTAGGGGACACCTAGATCTAGGCTACCATGCAAAGAAATTAGGAAGAATGATGAATTTGAGGGGTTTACCCAAAGAGTGTCAATCTCTAGAAAAAGCTTCAATAGAGGGGGTTCCTCCTTGTTAGCCAAAAGCTCCAAATTGTTCTCAAACTAAAAATTTTCTCCATGAACAGAAAATAAAGTGGGATTAGACTCTAATACAAGAAACTAGAGTCAAAAAGGAATTAAAATGAATTAGTTATGAATTTGGAAAGATTGACAAATGCCTTTCCTTTCCAAAAGTTAATTTGATACAAAAGAGGCAAGAACCAAAGGAAGAGATATTATATAGTGGGGGATCCTTATGTGGCCGACCATAGAGGAGGAAAATTAGGGTTAGGTTTTTGACTAGTGGGCTTGGGCCAAGTTTCATTGGTAATGGAAATCACTTCTTAAGTCAAAAGCCTATGAATCTAATCATTTATCCTCCTATTTGAAACTTGATTCTAAATGACTTAACTTGGGTTGACTTAAGTTAGACTAGGGTCCCACCATGCTATTCAAGTCACCATAGCTAGAGTCAACATCTAGGTTAGTCTCCAAAGTCTCAACTAGCAAAAGTCAAAAATAACAATCACCACCCCAATAATTCAAAATAAATTCAAAATTCTCAAAATGACCAAAATACCCTCAAGCTAAAATATGGTAATAACACGAATGGTTTCTTAGGTAGACAATTTGATGCAATGTACGAACTTATTAATTGGTAAAAGCATACAAACGAGCCATGCTCCATAAACCATCCAATTCGACCAAATTAAAAAAACTACATCACTACTCAAATCCCACGATTTTATGCACAGCTCAAATCCAATTAGCCTAATCAAACCAAGAAGTCAACACAATGCCTCCTCTTGCAGTGGAGCATTATACCAATAACATAGATCCCTGAATGATTTTTCTACCTGAATCAAACTCCAACCAGGCTCTCTGAGCCAACGAAACAGTACAATACATCGCAGTAAACAGGGCATTACAACATAGTAGAGATTTTGGGAATAAAATATTTTTTTGATTATATGATACTATTGGTGAGAGTAGGATAAAAATTGAAAAGATCAGATAGAAAAAGAAGAAGTGGTAGATTGATTTTAATTATAGATTTTGACAAACGTGAAGTTTTAAATTATGATTATTGATGAGCATCGAACTATTACATTATGGATTCATTAGAAGTTTTAAAATTTTGAGAATATAAAAAGATAATAAATGTATTAGGAAAATACTTGCATAAAGTTGACGGTTAAACTACTATTTTATCTTGGTTGATTGGTAATTAAATACATTAAGGATTGATGATTATTGATCTATCTTTAAGGCTTCAATTAATATGGTTTTATTCGAGGACCTCCACTTGGATGTTATAATTTGAAAGGGTGTCATTATGTTAGAGTGGAATAGTAGTAGTTGGCAGTTTTAATATGAAGGTATTATTAATTATAACAAATTATTGATGAAATATCATTTCATAGAATTGTGATGTGAGGGGTGTGAAATAGATAAGTAATTAAACCTTAAGGTATGAAATAGTTTAGATCAATTATGAATAAAAGATCCTAATGATATATGAATTGTTGTAAAAAATAAAGAAGAAGAAGAAAAAGAAGAAGAAGGCTTATTATTCTTGAGAAGTGAATTACTCTTTTGTAGTAAATTTGAAGGATCTTTGAGGATGAAGATTGGTAGATTATGAGTGAGATTCATATATTTTGGTAATTAAATCATCAGAATGTAGTTAGAGTGATTACTCAAACGTGATAATAGATTTTTGATGTTACGATAGGTAGAGTTTATGTAAAAACAATAAAAAATATAAAGTGATTGAGAATTCAATAAAGGATCGATAATTCAGGAAGGATTTGAGTGAAAAGGAATTCAAAGAATACAAAGGTGTGTAGACTTATTGTAAATTTTGAGCCCTATAACTTCAAAAGTTTTCTTAATTGGGGAGAAAAGATTCACGAATGGAACAATCATAGGACAATTATTAATTACTTACCTTGTATAAATATGCATATTTTCCTAAGTTACAATTATTTATATAGATGACTCAACTAGTAATTAATAAGTGTAACTAATAAAAATAATTGTCCATGTCGTATAGAACACCAAAACTTAAACCTAGTAGGATTATTATAACTATATAGGGATGGAAGATATGTAGAGTAATAGTTCTCGATGAGAAAGATTTTGAGTGAGATTTTGTGAAAGAGTCTTGTGTAAGATTAAAATAAAATATGTTGTAGAACAAGCCATTAGGATGAAAGTGTAAGTATGGATGGGTGTAATGACTTTGGACTAATAAAGTGAGTGCTCTAAATAAACCTCATGGCTAGATTATATAGTATATAGCTAAACATGATTGTTTGTGTGATTGTAATAATTAGGTAGTCATGGGTACATAATTTTCTAGAGATGTCACAAGGTAAGTTCTAGGTTAGGTATGAAATGATGCCTATATATGATACTAGAGTTTTTTCAAGTATGATTGCTAAGTAGTCGAACTTGAAGATCCTGGAATGAATGGAATAATGGGTAACATATTAATTTAAGATAGGGAAGTGAAACCAATAATTAATAGGAGCTCGTAAGAACAATAATTATTTTGTAAATAGTGACATGGTCAAATGAAACTGATGATTAGAATTTTATCTTAAGACTTGATTGATTGAGAGTTGGAGGGTTATTGTCAGCGAAGGCGGAGCTAGGCTGGATATGTATTCCAGAGTACACCAGTACCCAACATATTGTCATGTTGTAAAGATATGGGGGCTACTACTAAAACTTAACAATCTTAACTAGGTCAAAAAATTCTAGGTGAAAATAAATAAAACAAAATTGCCTCACCTCGAGGGAAAAAGAATCCCATATCTAACCACCACTCCTAAGCACCATAGAGGAAACAAATAGATATTCCAATTCCAAGGTTCTGGAGGATTTGACTTGAAACAACGAGTAAAAGAGTCCTAGAGCAAACAAAGCAAAGCGTACAAGATAAGAACATGAAAATGGAAAACACAATATGGAAAATTTAGGAGTACTTGCAGAGGGCGGTTGAACTCCCACTAATATAAAAATGCACAACTGATTAATAAATACAAAAAACTGCCATCTATTGGTCAGCAAAAGATGGCTTAAAAGGGAGAAAGGATGTAAAAGAAACTGCATATGCAAAAATTAATGTAATAGGGTAGTTTCTCCATTGTGCCATAACATGGTTATTTACACTACAACAAAAATACCTTTTCAATGATGGCTAAAAGCGTCATTAATTACAAACCATGACGCTTTTTTTTTTCCAATCCAAGCGTTATGAAAACGGGTGTTATAAATGTTTTTAAAAGCATTATAAATAATTCTTCCAAAACCGTCATTAATATGTTGAATTTCTGCTACGGTTTATTTTCAAAGCGTTATGGATAGTTATGTAAAAACAGTTATGAATAGATGATCTGTATATGATCATTGGATCACATTTATAACGCTCTATACTGCATGTTATACATTATATTCCAAACACTGCTCAATTTAATTCGAAAACAACCACTTTGAACCATACTCACAACAAAACATTGAAATGTAATATAAAGATCCATTCCCCATTTCATTGTCTCAAAATAGGGTACATCAACATCTCACAGATATAGAGTACTTTAGCTAGCTACATTTCATTGTCTCAAAATAGAGTACTTTAGCTACCATTCTACATTTCTCCATTTCATTATATACATCTTATCAAAATATATAGAGTATCCAATATAGAGTACACTTTAGCTACATCAAAACATCTCCACTAACCCAGATAAAGCATTTAGGAAAATCCACATGAACACTAAGCCACTGAAGTTCTTCTCCCTCCCTCTGCAACATGGGACAAGTGAAAAAGAGAATCAGCAACTACAGATATATAAAAGAAAGGAGACCGATGGGTTGCAATTAAATAATATTACAATGAAACATGCATCTTTACTCAACAAACCTCTTTCTTCCTAAGAGAAACTGCTACATACCAAACCATGGCATTATCATGGTTCATCTCAAGAATGTAGGAGACAAGATTTACTACATACTTTATATTTACGATTTTTAAATTAACAGTTTGGACCTTTCAAGTTTTGACATATTATTCTAGGCTTATTCGCACATGGTTTTGGATTGGTATCCACCAAATCAAAATGAAACTATGTTCCGAAGTTAGACAACCAAATAAAAATGAATTAACAGTTTGTACCTTTAAAGAGTTGGCAGCAAGGACCTTCTACAATGGTCTTCCCAAGCAAGTCGGTAGAGGACATTCCTAGGGACTTTGTATCAGCAAAAATATTTGACATCTCTCTCTCTATCTCCCCCCCTTAAAGCCTCTCAATTAGTCAAAGGGCTATTCTCCTAGATATTTTGCTAAATCAAGAAAATGATTAGACGGGCTGATTTACACAGTACAGTATACATGATATTCTCAATTTTGACAAGATCGATGTAAATAAGTACCATGTGGATGCTGGTTTGCAATTCTGGTGCTATGTTCCTGGTTTCTACCAGTAACTTTTTACTTGCATTCATTATTTTCCTTAGTCCGAACCATACTCTAATTCTCTCATCAGCTGTATCACGGTGTTTTCTGTAAAGCTCCTTCTAAGACTGTACTCAAACCAATTAATTTCTCTTAGTCATGCAATATGTAACAGGAAAATAATTATCTAAGAAAGCGAAGAGCGAACTGCCAACCTTGATCAGGTCGGGCAGGGCTCGCCATTACATATAAAAATGGAGAGTAAGAAACTAGTGAGCAAATATGGCATCTACTGATGTACCAACTTTTAGTAATCTACTGTAACTCTAAAAACAAACATTATGTACAGAAAATGTGGCATATTTTATGCTAGACCCCTACATGTATACTAGACAAAAATGACTCAACAAGGGGGGTCCATTCTTCATAGCCAAGCATTATTTTGACCAGTTTGGTGAGATCTTAGCCTTATATGGTTTAATTTCGGCTGAGGACGTCCTGCTTGGGCCTGTTTCAACCAGATTTCAGCCATTTCTGGGTTGTATAGGTAAACCTTTGGCCTATTTCGGGTTTAATATTGAAAGAAGTTTCCTAATTGTACAGCTTGGTACTTGTCCTTTTCGAACAATAAAGTTACATAGTTTATCAGCAGGATTTCTATGATTCTTCACATGAAGCATCCAGATTTGGTAGCCTATCATTCTTAGCAAGATCAGAGAGATGCAAAAATAATAAAAACATTTTGCATTACCGATTGAAAAGTAACAAAGATTGGATAAAGGCTTCCATTTCGTTTTTAATTGTCTTCCTAGGGAAGCAGGAAGTCCAGAAAGGTGACAAGTACTTCAAGAGAAGATCAAGTGCGTATATAAGAGTTTCCATGCTTAATAAATGAAACAAACACTCTCCCATGCCTATGGTTAGAAAAAAACATAGTATATCGCATCAGTGAAGCATAAACCCAGCCTACCTTAATTGATGCAAGATAATCTGATGGATAGGCTTATTAGCGTCATCGCTCGCATCCATATCATTGTTACTGGTCAACTGCACTTTATCCTCTGCCTCCTCACAAACTATATCAAGTCTATTTCTCAAACTTTTTATGATATCCGCCTTCAAAATAAGACAATAATAATAGAAGTTTCGAAGGAATAAATAATAATAACAATATTTGCCTTAAACTCTAAAAAAATAATAGAAGTATATATCTACAGAAACAAAAAAGAACTCAAAATAAGGCATATACCTAGTATTTAAAAAATTACAAGATATGATGCTATAAAGTACTGAAGGTACAATCGAAGTGTATGCATCAAGTCATCATGGCACTGACTTCATGGGCGTATATAGGGCTGTCAATGTTAAGTGGTAATCGATAATCCGAAAAGCCTACTCGATTATTTTAGAATTATAGTTTTGGATTCCAAAAGTAAACCCAAATCCTTAATGCTTAGGGATTGGATATAGCTTCAACCAAACCTGAAACCCAAAACTGATTTACATAAAGGAAATATCGAGTTTATCGCATGTATCTGATACAATTTCATATAAAAGACAAACAATATATGATACGGGCAAGATGTGAAAGTCATCTAAATTATTCACCAAAAAGTAAAAAAGCAACAACTATTTTGAAGTAAATAATGGGTTAAATGTCTTATGTAAGTCCAAAACTCAACCCAAAACTGATTAGAACGAATTTAACCCCAACACCCAAAAAGTTTATAGGGCATTCAGGTTTGGATCTTACATAAAACCGACCCGGTTCAGCCTTGCGTATAAAATTCGTATAATAACCCAAGTAGTTGAAGAATGTTCAGGCGAAGAGTGAGATACTCATCTGAGTATAAAATTGGTATGACATGAGTAACCAAGAACCTTTTAAGCATCAAAATTGACATTAAAGAAGACACCATGAATAAATACCTTTAAATCAGATATAGCTTGTGTAACAGGTTCTTTTGGAACCAAGTATGCAGAAGCACATACAGCTACAGTAAAGATAATAAGTCCAGCAACATTAGCTATGATACAAGCTTTAGCATCAAGAACTCTATGACAACCAATGCTAATTAACCTGTCTATGAGATTAGGCATGGCGATTTTAGCATCAAGAACTCTTATATAGATAGCATGCTTATGTCAGATAGAAAATCTCGCATATTTAAGCAAGAAGATACTTGTCTAAACCATTGAATAAAATATAAACAAAACTATCATATGACAACCAATGCTAATTCACCTAGATATGAGAACAAGCATTATAGTTTTCAGCATCAATAGTATCTTTTCTTCGTGAATTCCAGTTCCCTATCTGCAGCTTATTGTCCCAACTTCTCCGAAACTAACCGTTGATGATGCCTGAGTTGTATATATCGAAATAACCAATAAAAAATATCTAGGTAGTTCAGATTATGACCAAAATTCATTTATAATAGGCTATATATAAAGAAAATAATGTACATATTTAAAATAACAAGTAACAAGTATTACACTCACCAAATCTGATAATTCTTAGAGTTGCCCACAATAACATGGTCAACAAAATCTCTTTCATCTTACAACTAAATATTCAGCGCCTCAAGCACAAGATGTCTGAAATACAAGACCTATTTTACAAATAAATATTCTTAGAAAATTCATCATCAATAGCACATGATAGAATTAAAAATTAACATTTTAATGTGTTTCATTATACAACAATCAAATATAAATTTAATTACTCAAAGTTGATCATCACTAGTTTTCGCTTCCAAACGAAAATTCGACAATCACAGGGAGTTCCTCCTCGTAATAAGAGTAAATATTTCAAAAGCGCATTTCATCGAACACATAGAATGCAGCAATAAAATCAACCACTAACCAAAATGAGAAGTATAGCAGCAGAGGGGCATCTGGACATGGTAAGGGTTACTGATGGAAGCAACGGAGAGCGCCCGTGAGAGCCGGTCGGATATCCCCAGTGACTTCC
The DNA here is from genome assembly GCA_029216955.1 of Iris pallida. Classification (NCBI taxonomy): domain Eukaryota; kingdom Viridiplantae; phylum Streptophyta; class Magnoliopsida; order Asparagales; family Iridaceae; genus Iris; species Iris pallida. Next base: position 18,053,935 of record JANAVB010029815.1, on the reverse strand, counting down.
ATGAGGCCCCATTCTTCCTGGTGTATTAACTCCATTAACTCCATGCCTATATTTCATATTGGCATTTTATCAAACAGATAGAAAGCAACAACAAGAACAAAAAGAAAATCTCCATCAAAATTGCAAATAACCAAATAGAGATAGATCTAAGTATTAAAAACACATCAGACTTTAGTGTCGAGCATGACGGCAATGAGGATGCCGATGTTCTCCATGGCCCAGCGAAGGTTCTGGAGTGTGTTCCAGTGGTACTCCTGGGAGTCGTGGGACAGGTTGAACATCTCAAAGCTGCTATAGCATCTCCACCAACCGCGACAACGGGACCAGCTTGCAGAATGGAGAACACTGGAAATGGCCCCCAGCAACAGCTCTGGCATCATCCTACGAGAAAGCGGAGGCGTGGTAGAGGAACTTGCTTTAAATTAGGTTTTGCTCGTAAAGGAGAGAGGAGAGGGTGGCGGAGAGGAGGCGGACGGCAGAGGCGAGCCAGGAGAGCGGGATGGACGGCGAGGATGGGGGGGCGGGGACTTGAGCTAGAAAATTAGGGCTTCTTCGAAGGCCTTGGGGGAGTAGCTGTGGAGCTTCTTGGTTTAGGCTTTTTCTTAAGTGCAGGAGAAGTGCGGGGGAGTGGAGGTTTTGACTTAAATTTTTGTGCTTTTTTCATAACGCTCGTATGACTGAAAGACTATCAATAACATTTATATTGGACACTGTCATAGAATGGAGTCTTGCTGAACTTTGATGATGCTTCTTTATCAGCCGTCATAAAATCTACTTATCAAGCGTCATTAATAGGTCTTTTTGTTGTAGTGTTAAGATTGATACTTGTGACACCTTTACTGTGAAGCTAGAAGGGAATTAATGTAATAGGGTAGTTTCTCCATTTCCAGCAAAGGTAGAATTTTTTGTATCTAAGCTATGTGGATATTTTATCTAACCAAAAAGCATTTGAAGATATTCTTTAACCACAAGTTCTTCATTATATGTTTCCTATCTTGTTTAGCCTTCCTTCAATCATAAAGTACCCACCCTGATTGGCAAAGATTAATTAGTTGTAAGAACTTACACCATGCCATTATTTTCATCTAGTGTTCAGGACTACAATGTCTGCACCACATAAACAACAAGTACTAGAAATGTAAATATTTTTTTCTCGTTAATTGGGGTTCTTATCTAAAGACTAGATTTAACAACATCAACCAACGATATAAAGCATGTACATGTATATTTCATAAATAGATAAAATTCTATTTGATACAGAACTTCAGAAGGTATATCAATATTCCTCTAAAAAGAATGCAACATAAGTCAATTTCTTAAAAATAAACTTGCAGACTATTTTACATGGACACGAATATGGCACGACAAGGACACGACACCCATTTTTAAGTGTCCTAGTGTATTTTGGAGTGTTTATGGTGTGTCAAATACGTATCCAAAGCTACCTAACCCAATCCAACCCGACTCAGATTGTTTCTGTGCTTCCTAGCTTGCAAAAGATAATAGAAATCAAAGGCATTCTCACCTGAAGGTGGATCTATCTCAGAAAGTAACTGCACCAACTTGCACAAGTCATGGCAAGTACCAATTTCCATTTCCAAATCAGTGATAAGCTCCCCAGCCTTGATACTTTGCAAGTTCTTTCCTGCGGTAAATCTATTTCCAAATTTCGTCGAGCTTGAAGGGGATGTAAGAGAGAGAAAAGGGGGGTGGGAGTGAAATGAAATTGTCTCAATGTAAGTGATAGGAACTTGTAGATATGTTCCTTGTTTCTACTTTGTTGCATTGAGTAGCATATAGTAAGTTAAAGCAAGATGTCAGGTTTGAACAAAACCAACTTCAAATATTGATAAGATATATAAGATGTCAAAGTCTTGAACGATGTATAAATGCAGTGACGTACGTATATCTGCTACTACTACTTTCTTATCAAATTATTGTTTCATAGTTATGATAAGTGGTTTGCCAAGCAAGTTTTGAAGGACCAAGAACGTTGTTTCTTTTGTAATTAATGAGATTATTTTGATTTTTCTGGCATTTTGGGTAACAAGTCCAAGCTGCAAAGGCAGCTAATGAGGTTTGGACTATCAATAATTGAAAAGAGACATCCAAAATTCCATTGACGGTTAAAAAATGGTTGTCGCATGTTGAACTGATTGCTTATGCCAATGAATTAATGTATACTAGTGAAGTGAATTTTTTTCATATTATTGAAAAATAGGATAGAATTTTAAATTGTATTAAAATATTTTAAAATAATTTGTTCTTGTAGAAATTTGGATTTATATTTAGATAATACCACGTATTGTGGGTTCTAAGCACAGTATTTTGAATAGCCTAACCACATACCTTGTACTAAGTCAGGCTTCAGAAGCAAATGATATTTTCTTCCTTCAGTTTAAGCAGAAGTTCTCAGCACTCTGCTCCATAACCCAACCGAGACAAACCTTCCAATGTTCACAACCAATGTTGGAAATATTAATACAAATCAAGCTTGAATCTAATTAATTTAACATCTTCAGAGAGGTTTGTCCTTAGAAGAAGAATAAGAAGAATTCTAGAAAATTAAAAAAAAACATGATAAGGAAAAAGGAATGATACCAGCTCCCTCGTGCTTCTTCTGCCACCTCCCCTTTCCAGAAAACCTAGTCGGCTCCTCTTTCCAGAAACCCTAATCGGCTCCTCCTCTTGCTCTTTTCCTGGTTGGATTTGGCCAAGCTTCTCCTGATCGACCCCAGAAAAAGAAAGAGGGAAAGATGGCGATGGTGGCGGAGGAGCTGCGGAGGGAGGGTAGTTCTCGAGGTGGAGGACAGAGGGCAGGGCACATCTCCGTTCGTCCATTGGAGGGTTAGGGTTGGGGTTTAGGGAGGATCTCCGAAGCCATACGGAGTGGGCGAGGAGCGGAAGGCTAGGGGAGGAGGAGGAGGCGAAGAGGAAGGAGATGGTGGAGACGAAGATAAAAGAACTCGAGATTTTTCCAAGAGAAAGAAAGAGGGATTTGTTCTCTTTATAAAGGGCAGCGATCAAAATAATCATGTAACCCCTCAACGTAGATGATATAATAAAAAGAACTTTCAAAAATTACTAAAATGGCAGCTGAAATGTGCGCGGCAATTTGCCCACAAATACAATAGTTGACGGTTATTATCGAACCGTCACTAAATAAAATGATGTTTCTTGATGGACCTTCTAAAACCGTCAACTATTATGCTATAAAATTGCTAAAATAACATAAAACTTGGCCTTTCTTGACGTAAGCCCAAATCTGTCAAGATAAGCCCTTTCGTTGTCGGTTTTTAACGACTGTCAAGGAAAAAACCATCAAGAAACACCTTTTTTTCTTGTAGTGTTGCCTTGCTTTGGAGGAACGAGAGTAGTAGAGCGAAAGTGTGAAAGTCTACCTGGGTTTTGGTACAATTGTTAGGATTAAACAATGTTAATTAGCTCAATATAGCTAATCTAGCTATATATATATATATATATATATATATATATATATATATATATATATATATATATATATAAATATAGTCATTTTATATTAATAATTATTAGAAAATAGTTTAAAAGATTTTTATAGCAAAATAGATAACAATATTATTATTTTAGAATAAAACATATACTATCTTACTAATATATTACTATCTATGGCTAGTAACATCAGGATGAATTAGTCTCTATGTGAATCGTTAGCAAAATATTTGTATAGACTTACTAATTAATTTAGCAAAATTAAGATGTGACTATCAATAATATTAACTAAATTATTTAATGAACAATGAAAATATTAACTATTATCATGGATAAAAGGAAATAGAAATACTAAACTCATCCCCACCCAAATCATCAGGCCCACATCTAAAACAATTCATCATCTACCATTAAAAATTAATCAGTGGATCCAGTGCCCACTAGAATAGTCCAAAAATAAATTCCCTGTCTACTGTACTCTGGTCCATCGACCCAGTAAAACAAAACCTCACAATCCAACCATCATAGCAGACCATTAACTCTCGAAAAGACAACTCAAATATCACATGATTTTTAAAGCAAAATTGGACTGACTCTTCGTTATCCTAAAAGCTACTTAAGTCGACCCTTCAGTTTTGAAGATCCACACTGACACACCTTTTGAAAATAAAGGTAAACTGTAGTCTCTCTCCACTCATGTCGCCAACTAGTACAAATCTATTCTCTTAGGTTCACTCGGCTCAAATGTCCAAGCCAACCCTAATATAATCTCTCTTCACTTTTATTCTTTCTTCTTCTCTATTCTGTACTCCACCATACACACCCACTACCAAATTCCTCCAGAAAACCCTAATGGCCACATATTGACCATCCCTCTCTTTTATTCTTTACCACACCTGACGAAACCCTACTCAAACTCACTTCTATAGCCCCAAAGGAAACCCTAATCTCTAGAGAACAAGTAAAGAAGAGGGGTCGAGGAGATAGAGGCGAGCGCTCACCTATGCAGCCTGGCTTGCGGTAGAGGAGTCTAGCTTTTAGCAGCGAAGACAACTGACCGCTATGACGAGCATGAGCAGTACTGGATTGAACTCCAGTGGTCGATGGAGGTAGGGGTCAAGCGTGACGGCTTGGAAAGGTTGGGCCGGAGGACGAAGACTCCAGCAGATCTACAGCAAGATTCGACGGCGTCAACGAGCCTCAATCGACGGGAAGACTCGGTGTAGTCATCAAATTCGGCTGCTCTGGTCGTGATCTGGCCGACGGAAGAGGAGGTTCCTTGGTGCTGGTGCGGGCTCGAATCTCGAAGGGTTAATACAACTCCCGAGGTGGCGATGCGAGGATCGAAAAGATAACACATTAATCAAAGAGACGCCCTCGGTCGATGAACTTCCTCGAGGGGGCTGCTCATCTCGCCGATTGCGGAGGATTACGGCGGTGATGGAATAGATCTCGTGGAGTGGCAGATACTCGGGAGTCCGTGACACTTGATCCGGAGAGATCCGTATCCTATCTAGACACGGCAACACGTTGTCGACTTCGGCGAGACGATGCTGATCGTAGCCCTCTGGCGATGTAGACCTCCTTGCTCGGCGAGGCGAGTGTCCGATGATGTCTCGATCGTCTAGGTTGAGATCCAACCGAGGATGGCTTATGGTGGACTCCAGCGTGATGGGTGATGGATCTCAATTAGTGATGGTACGGTAAGGAAATCTGACGGTTGTAAGATTTGGTTATGGAGGCGAGCTTCGACGATGCTCTGGTCTGTCCACGACGATGCGCGATGGCGCTCGCGGTGGTGCGGCCAAGAACAGCAGTGACAGAGAGAAGGGAGAGAGAACAATGGAGAGAGAGTGGTGATGTAGAGAGGTGTTAGAATGTATTGGGAACTGTGTACTATTTATAATAAAATATTCTTTGTACTCCCAGTCAGTTGAGTGGCATAGCAGTAATTAGCAATAGATCTGGGTGCATAAAATAGGCTTTGTAACTGATTGTAACCACCTGTAACTAATTTAGTTAATTAGTTAATAACTAATCAATTAACACATACTATTAAAGAAAATAATTAATTAACATGCTTCTCCCTTACTTCAAACTAGGAGAAATGGAACATTAGGGTCAGTCCCTTTCCAAACATTTCAAAGAGTGCCAAAAAATAGTAAATTAAAATCTCTATTCAAAATGACTAATATAGCATAACTTTGTGGACACATACAAAAAAGAAGAAGAAACACTGTCTTTTCTTATTGGCACAAAGTACCACAAATTGAGTACGCCTGAGAGATCTTGCGCCGAGGATCCCCGAGTACAAAAAGAATTCTGGGGAATGGAACGATAAAGATCGAGCGGCAGTTGCTCCTTTACTCCGTTGACATCCGATTACAAAAGTAGGAGAAAACCTAAGAAAATTGCTAACTCTTGGCTCACTGGCAAGAAGTGCAGCAATTTGGCTCTTGAAAATGCTCTCCGTTCTGTGCTTTGAAGAGGTATGAAACCCCTTTTCATAGTCGTTTTCGTACTGGAATGATGTTATGCACCCATATAAGAAAACAAATAGTTTTTATGTGGGCACATGGTCTTACATTGGGCGCATAGGGTGTAGGCGCATGCAGACTGCGTGATCGTGGGTTGATCGTGGTGTTGACATGGCCGTATGCTTCGGTGCACGACTGCTCGTAGAGACTAACGTGGCCGTATGCTTCGGTGCACGATTGATCGTGGGTTTGACTGAGTCGGAGGCTATTCTGACTTGGGCGCATAGTCTGAAACAGGACTATATGCCCCCTTTCGGAGGAGCCTAGAGTGGGCGCATAGGCGCATAGGTCGCTCTGGTGACTTGGGCGTCTATGACTTCACTGGTGACTTGGGCGCATATGACTTCTCTGGTGACTTGGGCGCAAATGACTTTACTGGCTTGGGCGCATATGACTTCTCTGTCTTGGGCGCAAGGTTGTCAAGTCTGCTAAAATTTTCATGCTACCCCCTTTAAAGTTTTTGATACTTGAACAAGTTCGAAATACTTTGAAAGAAGCATGGACCATCTTCTCGTGATGTAGTGGACGCATAGCATAGCTCTCCCTTTTGGGCGCATAGAGTATGGCCAGTCTGTTAGAGAGATGGCTGTTGAGATCTTCCTCAAAAATTTAAACTGATAGATTCATCAGGGTAGAATTTGAAGAGGTCCATCCTTCATGCATTATCCATGTCAGCAAGTGGCTGTCGCATAATATGTAAGAGACTGGGTCTTCATGTGAGCGCATAAGTCATAATGGACGCATAGTACGTAGTGGGCGCATAGGCGCATGGGAGTAGTGGGTGCATAGTATATGGCCCATGCCTATAAATAGGCTTTAGAAGAGAGAGAAAATTTATTACTCTCTTTTCTTTCAGAACTTTCAAAAAACTTTTCATCTCTTCTCTGTACGAACCGTCTCCCAAGGCCGATGAGAGATCTGCGAAGGGTAAACGGGCTGCATCGAGTGGCTCTCCTCCTGTGATAGTGTCCTCTGTAGTCCAAGACCCGATCCTGGGTGAGGCTACGCCTTAAAACAAAGTCTTGAGCGTTAATTTATGACGCTCAGACTTTTTCTCTACCTGGGCGCATGTGCCTAAAGCAATATGTTTCTACGAGCATTCATATCCGCCCACAGAAGCATGCGCCCAGACTGTGGTGTGTTATGCGCCCACATGCTGCTGTATGTTATGTGCCTACATGCTGCTGCATGTTATTCGCCCACATGCTACTGTATGTTATGTGCCCACATGCTATTTTGGGCATGTAACCCTTTGGGCGCATAAGATTCCTCCAGCACTTAGTTTTTTATGCAGATTTTGAGTCTGACTTTCTCTTATGTCCTTGCAGCTAACATGTTTGTCCCGGAACTTAGTAAAATCCCTTTCGGCTCTGCTTGCCAAGTCCTCGGCACAAGCCTCATTACCAATATGGTCAACAAGGTTCAGGCCAAGATCAGTCATGACCAACCTACGAAACGGACGACCATAGTTGAATAGGACAAAACCTTCCTGAAGCAGATGATTAACGACGAGAAGCTCTTGCTCAAAGGGCCCATCGTTTCAAGAAACCGTACTTCCTGTTCGGTGGTAGTGTAGGATTCGAGGATGACGAGACGATATGTCTAGAAGACCCTTTGGTAGTTAAGTTAAATAACCAAAAAATATGCTTGCCATCATTGAAGCACTAATACCCTTTGTTAGCGTTTACTGATCTGGCTGTGCAAAGGCAGATGAAATGGGACCTGACCCCTGAACTGTATGGGGTTGTTTCTGGTAGGATCCAATTCAACTCTGGTGACCGGAAGAAGAACACGTTCAAGTGTGTCAAAGGTTCCATGTCCTACTCCAAGAGGGGGCTGCATCCTGGTGTCATAATGAACGATGTCCCGACTAATCTCCACGCCTACACTGCTGAGACTCTCTTCAACTTGATGCTGTCAAAGAAGGAGTCGTATCCGGAAGGGAAGCTGCGGATAGAAGGTTGGAGACATTCTGTCCCGTTCTGGAGCAACCTTACTGGATGCGTGCTCTCGACTTACGAGGCCACCCTAAAAGCTACTGGTCTTCTTTTTGCCGTTAGAGCCACCCAATATGACATTAAGGTTAACTGGCCAATGTTTGTCTGCTTGGCGGAGTTATACAACCATCACATATGCACCTCCTTCACTCCGGGTAGGGAGATGGGTTTGGCTCTTCACGAGATGCAGGCGATCTCCAAACTACCCTGGAGGACAGAGCCATACGCAGAATACGTCCCCTGTGATACGAAGCTCCTGGATTTGGAGAGGGAGAACTCCGAAATGATGGATATGTACAAAGAGTTACTCTGTCACTTTTTTATTTGTCACCAGATTACGTAGAAGAGTAAGACTGAGGAGACCCATCCCCATACGAGGGCCTGGACCAACTACATCTTCACCAGAGAAGAAGGGGACGGCTCAATCTCTTTCTCGTCTCACAAGCCCTTGACGAGCTCTGAGATAGAGCAGTTGATGGCAGATCACGGAGCTGTAGATGCCGAAGATAGTGATGATCTTGAGGGGAACTTTCCGGTTTATCATTTCTTCAAGTAGGCCGAGTCCAAGCTGTCAGAAAAGGCGGTGTTAGCCATTTTCCTGATGATATGGCTTCGTGATTGTGTAGTCCCTGGTGGTTCAGGGTATATTGAAAGAATAAGCCGGGGTATGATACTTTCGGCTATAAAGTTGTCCTTTGGATGCCAACTTGCTCTGCTTCCAGCGATGGTCTACGTTATCCAACGGGGTTTACGATACTTTGTTGTGAACGCGATAACACCCGATGGCAGAAAGGATTTTGCTAGGACTGAGTTTTCCTTTCATTATCTGATAGGATGGCTAGTGATGCATTGTCCCAGGTTGATTAATACCGGGCAGATGGCAGACTCTTTGGAGGGAGATGCCTTTCTTCATAGATTCAGAGATACGGATTGGACCGTTACAGGGGTTCCTGTTTGCAGGAAGGCTTTGAGTTTTCTGTAGAACTATAAATTCTTCAGAGTGTCACCCGGGCAGGAGACACCCTAGTAGATGAGGGAGCACTCACTACTAGCCTTCCTATTGGGGCGTTTCGTTGGCTCCAGTCCATCAGGCATTCCCATCTGGTATTCAGGAATATGAACCATGTCTATCAGGAGCCATACCTGCCGAGTTATTTTGCACGGCAGGTTGGCAACAGCCAGCTCCTTTTGAGAAATGCTAGCCTGCACTTGGAGTCAATAGGCAGCTTAATTGATGGGGTGCGTGCTTGGATATATTACAATGCCGGATTCACGGAGGCAACCTTCACTTTGCCCTCGGATAAGCTCGAGACCCATCTATGCTATGCTGCCGCCAAGTTTTATGTTCAGATCAATATTTTTCATCTCCGGTATGATCGTGAACAGAGCTTGATATTGGGGACTCGGTTTGGCCCTCCTTCTGCGAAACATGCCAAAAAGGTGTCGAAGGGCCGTAAGAAGGAGAGCGCTACTCCAACCGTAAAGCCAGCTGCAGTACCACGGCCGAGGGCTATCCTTAGGGAGCCGACAGTACCTCCAAAAAAGGACACAAAAGATGAGTCTGCTCTTTCCAATCCTTCTCAAAAGAGGAAAGCTTCAACTGAATTGGCCCATGAGCCAACTTTTAAGAGGAAGAAGAAGACTGTCACCCTAAGAAGAGCCAAAAAAGTGGGTGCTGGCTCACCTCCCTTGAGATGGTCTTTCCGGCAAATTGGAAGAAGTTGAACTGCATCACAGGCCGTTATTATTCGGGAGGTAAATCCCTTCCTAGACTCCATAGCCGTTTTGGTCAAGCCATTAGAAGCTTTCTCACCCTTACATTTGTCCTTTGTACAGGACCCTGAAGTTGCAGCTGAGTCAGGTGCCTCCTCGTCTGAGGAAGTGCATGTAAAAATAGTGTCCTCTCCTTGTCCTCGACCAACAGATGATGTTCAGCCTTCCCCAGTCAAGGAGGCTGAATCAACGGATGATCAGGGCGAATGCCCGGATTATGGTGGCGACCAAAATGCCAGTCCTTCTTTCGATATCTTCTTGGGGGCGATGTCTGCGATCGGGGCCATAATAAAAGAGTTGGACGAGAATCAAGTCCAATCGGTTCATCCTTTCGCGGGTACGTTATCTTTGCGCATCTCTTCGGATGATATTTTTTGACTTCGATTTTCCATGCTCCTCGTGAGGCTGACCACGATTGTATATTCCCTTGTAGACAAGGAGAAGGAACCACTCTTAAAGATAATCCAAGGCATTAGGGGAGAAACAGAGGTTGTCCCTGGCTCCTCTAAATTTGTTGGTGCTGAGGGATCCATTAGTGAGCCGGTATAGGCTGCAGAAGGAGAGGTTGAACAGCCTACTGAAGGGCTGTTGCTGAATCTGCTCCCAGTCCAGCTGGGACTGTGGAAGATATCCGGCCTGATGCCGCTCGAGGCCTTAATATTATTCTTCTTGAACAGCTGTACCTGCTCTCGGTTTTCCTGAAGCGAAGACCGATGACTTAGCCCAAGTTGGCGTTGAGCATGCCGAAGGTACAAAATTACAACTCTTTTGCACTCCCTTTTTTTGGTTACTGATGGATATATTATTTTCTTGTCAGGTTCGACTTCTTGTCAGGCATCTCTTCCCGAAGCGAAAGAGCCTCATCAAGCATCCTCCCCGATGACCTCCTCTGAAGACGACGAGATGTTCCAGGAAGTCGTCAAAGTTTTTTATTCTGTCATGAAAGTAAAGCTTCCTGGAGTCCTGAATCGGAACGCCACCTTTGGCCCTATAAAGGCTGTTGCTAAATGCTAAGAGGTGGCCCTTGAGAGCATCGCCGGCTATGAAGAGCGGGCTAATGCTCTAAGGAAGGTTCTGAATGATCTGGAGGGTCAGGTGGCCAGATTCTGGGACGCCAAACAACGAAGCCCGACGTCGTTGTTCCGTACGAAAGACGAGGCTTTGATCGCGGCTCTCGCAGAGGAGGAGGCTACTTTTTAGGCAAGGAAGGATGCCCTCGCTCAAGAGATCAGTGAATTGGCTGATCAGTATGGGCAGTTCAACGCTGCGAGTGAGGCAGGCGCTGCTTCAAAGAAAAAACTGGCTGCACAGATTACTGAGAAATATAATCACATTATACAGATCCAAAGCAAGATTGCTCAACTGGAGCCTAGCTTGAGGACAACGACGTCTGAACAGGAGGACTATTTGGCTCAGGCTGTGTCACGACCCGTACCCACCGTGAGGGTACGAGTACGTAACAACGCCCAGCCTACGTCGCAGTGGCGGCGGTAGAATGTTGTTCTAGTTTATGAACTATAACTAGCATAATATGAATACTCTCCATAAGGAGGCCAACACAGAGGTACAACTCAATCACAATCTAAGGTAGAATGATAAAGATAGATAAACATGAAATCCAAAAGAGATACAGGAGATAGAAGTCTAAGTGTCTAAGATACATAATCCCAGAAATATATCTCAAAATTCAAATACAGTAATCCACAAGTAAATACAACTCCAGACAAAATAAAATAACTATCTAAACAACCTCTACTGTGTCAACTCTAGGCTAGCAGGCAATCCCAGGCTATTTGTAAAATTTATCAACATGTCCAGTCAGGACAGGACCGAGCACATTACATCTCAACAGTTCATAGCAGGTTAGAAAATATAATCATGCAGTAAAGTAAGATATAGATACTGAAGGAAATGCAGTATGTAAACAGAGAGAGAACTGTAATAGAAATATCTACTATACATAGAGAACTAATAGTGACTAGTGAGTCAGAGTAAAATATAAACATGTGAATGGCATAGGAGATTCATGACTACAGCTAAGAGAGTGATTCATGACTACAGCTACTTGGATAATATTCACATGTCTATTTCTACTCCCCCATCCCCAATCGATACACAAGGATATGTTCAAGTTATGTTAAGATTCGTAAAACTTCACATGGCTCATAAAATGAGTGATACGTGAAGGTGATTCATGATGGCTCTGTGAACATGAGAGTACATATATCACAAGCGATTCGTGAATCAGAGGAAGCATAGAGATACGTGATGATTCGTGAAACGCACAAAACATGCAGTATCCGATGCTCCCGAGGGGGATAACATCTCATAAAAAGATCCATATAGTACCAACCCGTGTGACCAACGTGACAGTATCAAGTAAAGTAATTTAAAGCAGGAAAATAATTCTAAACAGGATATGAAATGATCAGAGAATGTACTCGCCTGATATCTGAATGTCCAAGGTAAAGATACTGTCCGAGGAGAGGTGTCTGGCTCCTAATTGGAACAGCATAAGTCACAATATGTCCAGAAGGGTAATATAAAGCACTACAATGCATTCTACATGAATCTAGGTCAAACTAGGCCAAAGTCAACCTTTGGTCAACTCTGGTCAACTGCACTAGTCAAACTAGGTCATGTCCTAACCCAGCAAGTCTTACTAGGCCTAACCAAGACTATCCTAGCAAGCACACATCAATACAAGGCTATACAAGCCAACATACACCCAACTCTATATAGCATGCAATTATTCAATACTCAAATAGGCAAGAATTTACATTGGATATACACTAGGTAATCTATTACTTTAAACTATATATGTCTACACATATATACACATGCATATCTTGGTATTCAACATTAGGTCTATAATTATGGCATTTCAAATGGTTATATAAACTTATATATTACAACACAATATGCTAACATATATATAATATACATACATAGCTAAGTTAACTGTATTCATAAATACTTATTTAAGAGGCTATGTGTGTGTATGTGAACATGGCAAAGGGGCAAGTGAGGGTTAAATGGGCATACATAGTGTATACATATCAAAGAGTGTCAAAGTGTAAGTGAACAAAGTGTCAAGTGTGATAGTGTCTACATAGTGTAAGGGGTACATGAGGTAATATAGGATTTGTGTTAACATAGAACATTACATCTCATTAACTTGTATATTGCATACATTATATCTATTATTACATTACATTCATGCTTTCATTCATTCATCATTTATTTATTCTCTTGCACTACTATATGCACCATACATTACATACTATGGAACCTACATATTCATTACAAGTCATACTTATACATGCTTACATTAGATAGGATACTTACACCTCATACATCATTTATTTAAATATTTACTCATGCTTGCATTCTTTATTTAATTACATAATGTATATACATTAACATGGGTTAAAATCAAATAGAACATTATATTACACACAAGGGTGCACAAAATGCATATGCCGAATAGTAACTCCTACTAATAATCAATACTGTACCATCTCAGCATGAATTAAAATCTAGGATTAAAGTATGTTATAGATCTATGTGTTAGCTTTCCGAAACTTCAAACGTATCGCGTTTTTATTTTCGGAAACTCCCGGAATCGCAAAAACACCGATGTCCGCACTAACCTATTCTATGAGTATTAGAAAATGGTTAATTGGTTGGGGCTAAATTAGTCATTCTAAAGTCTCTAATCACACTAACCTTATCCATAATAATTAGTCTAACCTCTAACTAAAATATTTCTATCATGTGGACTAAAATTAATATTATGTGGGCCATGCCTAACTAGTGTGTGGGTCCCACTAGAGTCAAACTACCCCCGGGTCCCCGTTTCAAGTCAGATTGATTTGAAATTCGAACCCGACTCAAATAACCCCAAAACAATATCATAAATAATAAAATAAATTTTAACCCCAAAATAATATTATGAATAATAAAATAAATTTTAAAATATTCAAAAATATAAATAACAAAAATACCTCTGTTTCTGAGAACTGGGGATGACAAATCTATCCACCATAAAAAAAATTTCGTCCTCGAAATTAAAACAAAGCAATCACAGGAAACACATGCAGAAAACAATCTCATTCAAATACTTTTCAAAAAAATAAAATAAATCAGCAATAAAAAAATTTCTTTGAGGCACATCAAATGTTTGTAAATTAAAACTGATACGTGTTTGATACGGACACAAAACCATCACAAAATCACATCTATCAAAGGTCAAAATCAACAATCACCAACGTAATAAATATCAAAATAATTCAAAGAGGTCAAATGCAAAATATTCTTAGGCCAGAAATGACATTAAAATATCCTAATCACATGGTTAGGCTCTAGGTCAAACAGTCTCTAGGGTTTCACTAGCAAAACATCAAAATCACAAGTCATGATTTAAAATAGTTTTAAAATGATTTAAAAATTACCAAAAATCATATCATGATTTAAATGTCAAATCAATAAATGATTAAAATTATAAAATTTCAAAATTACCCTCATTTTAGAGAACTGGGTGTTACAAGTCTACCCACCTTAGAAAAATTTCATCCTCAAAATTAAAATGTTCATACTCCTTCAAGGTCAAACCCCCCACAATCAAAGTCTCAGAACTTAAACAATCATACGATTTAAAAGGATGACATACAGGGTCATGGCATACGGTGGTAGTGAAAGTCTCATCTAGGTATACTAGTCATGCTAAACCAAAACGGTCATATGGTATCAAAACACACAAGCAATCTAGGGTGCTAAACTAGAAAAGATACAGAAATAACAATCATCAAGACTGTAAGGTAGTCTACCATCATATATGAAAACTGGTACTTATCAAAATAAAATAAAGTTAACTACCATTTATCTAATAAGGGGTACTATTCAAGAAAATCAAAATCAAAAGTTAAATAATGAAAGCCAATTGCATGGAAATCCAATCACAATATATTTATATATATAATGTTAGAGAGGAAAAAGCTAGCATTATGTACAAGTTATGTAGTTCGTGTGTGTATGGGTGTATGTGGACATGTTCATATGGTTAGATAATAGGCGTATGTGTATGTGAAATATACATGAAAGTGAATAGGAGGATTTGGGGTTTCAAACAATAACTATCAAGTTACACTAATCATGGCATATTGGTTAAACAATCTACAATACACAACTCATTTGCTCATAACATGCATGGCTAACCATGTATATATGTATATATAAAGAGGTAGAGATTTAGTTATGTATGTATATATATTATAACATGTATGCCTAAGCTCTATATATATCTATATAGATATATAATCTTGACATAGAGAGAAAGAGTTAGGTTACATGACAGGGTATACTAAGTTAGGGTGTGCGTGTCCTTGTACAAGGTTATAGTTTAGTATTGAAAGGTTAACTCCAATTTTAGTTCAGCATTTACATACAAAATCTGAAAATAAGCTAACATTTAAACCAGTGCAATATTAACATAATGCAGTTTCAGAATTTAGGGGCTTGAATACATGATGGAAATAAAACCCTAACATACTATCCATACATTTATCTATGCATACAGTTCAATATTACATATTAAGTCTGAAAGTGAACTAAACATGGAAATCAATGTAAAATGTTAACATGTATTCAGTTTTAGGATATTAGAGAAATTTGAACATCAACCAACCCAATGTTTATCACAACCTAACATGTAAGAATACGAAACCTAAATTTATATCCCTACATACCACAATGTATATAGCTCAAAACATTAAATTTAAAACAACAATTTGAACTAATACTTAAAATTCAATATTAAGGGTTAATATGCACACAGTCTTAGATTTGACAAATTCAAACACAAAACTCAACTAAAATTTTTTTTGAATTGAAACCCTACGTATAACATACATGTGCAGTGATGTAAACATAACTAATAACACGAAATCTATATTTAAATTACGAATTTAAACTGGAAAAGCAGAAAACCAGAAATATTGGAATTTTGACAATTTAAACATCAACCACATATTAATATGTATTTAGATAGGTGGGAAATCAAGTGTAGCATGCATACGTGTCAGGCAAAGAGTCTGTGTCCACTATATATATTCTTATGTCCCAATATAAAAATCAAATTCTATATCAAGACCAACATTTAGATTCCTACTAAGATTGTAAAGTAGGTGATTGGTGAAATCAAGACAGTTTTATTATTATTATCATTATTTAATATAATAATAATAGCAAGAAGAAATAACAATGAAATCTATTTTGCTTATCTGTTTAAAGGAAGAACCATTTTGAAACCATAGCTATAATACCAAATCCAAAATAAGGTCTAGCAAAATTGTCGATTCATTGTATTAAGAAGAAATTCGTAGTAAGAAGTTGCACAAGGTTCATAAAAACAGCTAAAGCTACTCCTAAGTTAAATAAATGAGAAACAAAACAAAACAAACAAATAACAATTCTCTCTTTCTTTCTTTTTTTTGAAGGACTGAAACAAAAGTAGAGAAAACATGTTCAAACATATTTAAGGTACAATCTGATAATCATATGCGTCTTCTTGAAATTATGTTGTCAGAATTCTGCCACGCCAATAAGCACAGCTGCAATAAATGATAGAGTCCATAATAAGGCATACACCCTATAATCACGTTATCTAGAATTCTTACCACGCCACCCGGTATGGCTGCAAGAAAATCTAGATTTCATAACTAAGATAAGTATAGCTATATCAGGCTCTACGTCCTTGTCATGCTAGCAAATATGACTGCAATAAATTCTAAATTCCATAATAAAGTAGACTTTTACCTTTCTCACTGTCCTTATCAAGTATGTTATCAGGTTATACCTTAATTCCAAAAAAATATACATATATATATAAATACAAACTCAAATTCAACAACTAACATCAAGATTCAAAATTTAACAATAATCCATCAAAATCAAGTTCAATAACAGGAAGTAAGGTAAATCAAATCAGGGAAAAACAGATTTCAAATCGAAGTTAAAATA
Source organism: Iris pallida (assembly GCA_029216955.1). NCBI lineage: Eukaryota > Viridiplantae > Streptophyta > Magnoliopsida > Asparagales > Iridaceae > Iris > Iris pallida. Next base: position 18,037,137 of record JANAVB010029815.1, on the reverse strand, counting down.
AGATTCTCAAGGGTTGTCCCAGGAATCTCTCAAGGAATCCTAACCGTGATTGAGTACCTTCAAAATATATCATATTCCTACTGCAGGCTGTAGTGGTACTCTAGTTCGAATACCACTACATAAACTCGACCTGCATGGGCCACCACTAAAAATGTGTCACGACCCGCACCCACCGTGAGGGTACGAGTACGTAACAACGCCCAGCCTACGCCGCTATGGCGGCGGTAGAACGCTGTTCTAGTTCATGAACTATAACTAGCATAATATGAATACTCTCCATAAGGAGCCCAACACAGAGGTACAACTCAATCACAATCTAAGGTAGAATGATAAAGATAGATAAACATGAAATCCAAAAGAGATACAGGAGATAGAAGTCTAAGTGTCTAAGATACATAATCCTAGAAATACATCTCAAAACTCAAATACAGTAATCCACAAGTAAATACAACTCCAGACAAAATGAAATAACTATCTAAACAACCTCTACTGTGTCAACTCTAGGCTAGCAGGCAATCCCAGGCTATCTGTAAAATTTATCAACAGGTCCAGTCAGGACAGGACCGAGCACATTATATCTCAACAGTTCATAGCAGGTTAGAAAATATAATCATGCAGTAAAGTAAGATATAGATACTGAAGAAAATGCAGTATGTAAATAGAGAGAGAACTGTAATAGAAATATCTACTATACATAGAGAACTAATAGTGACTAGTGAGTCAGAGTAAAATATAAACATGTGAATGGCATAGGAGATTCATGACTACAGCTAAGAGAGTGATTCATGACTACAGCTACTTGGATAATATTCAAATGTCTATTTCTACTCCCCCATCCCCAATCGATACACAAGGATCTGTTCAAGTTATGTTAAGATTCGTAAAATTTCACATGGCTCATAAAATGAGTGATACATAAAGGTGGTTCATGATGGCTCTGTGAACATGAGAGTACATATGTCACAAGCGATTCGTGAATCAGAGGAAGCATAGAGATACGTAATGATTCGTAAAACGCACAAAACATGCAGTATCCGATGCTCCCGAGGGGGATAACATCTCATTAAAAGATCCATATAGTACCAACCCGTGTGACCAACGTGACAGTATCAAGTAAAGTAATTTAAAGCAGGAAAATAATTCTAAACAGGATATAAAATGATCAGAGAATGTACTCGCCTGATATCTGAATGTCCAAGGTAAAGATACTGTCCGAGGAGAGGTGTCTGGCTCCTAATTGGAATAGCACAAGTCACAACATGTCCAGAAGGGTAATATAAAGCACTACAATGCATTCTACGTGAATCTAGGTCAAATTAGGCCAAAGTTAACCCTTGGTCAACTCTGGTCTACTGCACTAGTCAAACTAGGTCATGTCCTAACCCAGCAAGTCTTACTAGGCATAACCAAGACTATCCTAGCAAGCACACATCAATACAAGGCTATACAAGCCAACATACACCCAACTCTATATAGCATGCAATTATTCAATACTCAAATAGGCAAGAATTTACATTGGATATACACTAGGTAATCTATTACTTTAACCTATATATGTCTACACATGCATATATTGGTATTCAACATTAGGTCTATAATTATGGCATTTCAAATGGTTATATAAACTTATATATTACAACACAATATGCTAACATATATATAATATACATACATAGCTAAGTTAACTGTATTCATAAATACTTATTTAAGAGGCTATGTGTGTGTATGTGAACATGGCAAAGGGGCAAGTGAGGGTTAAATGGGCATACATAGTGTATACATATCAAAGAGTGTCAAAGTGTAAGTGAACAAAGTGTCAAGTGTGATAGTGTCTACATAGTGTAAGGGGTACATGAGGTAATATAGGATTTGTGTTAACATAGAACATTACATCTCATTAACTTGTATATTGCATACATTACATCTATTATTACATTACATTCATGCTTGCATTCATTCATCATTTATTTATTCTCTTGCACTACTATATGCACCAAACATTACATACTATGGAACCTACATATTCATTACAAGCCATACTTATACATGCTTACATTAGATAGGATACTTACACCTCATACATCATTTATTTAAATATTTACTCATGCTTGCATTCTCTATTTAATTACATAATGTATATACATTAACATGGGTTAAAATCAAATAGAACATTATATTATACACAAGGGTGCACAAAATGCATATGCCGAATAGTAACTCCTACTAATAATCAATATGTACCATCTCAGCATGAATTAATATCTAGGATTAAAGTATGTTATAGATCTATGTGTTAGCTTTCCGAAACTTCAAACGGATCGCGTTTTCGTTTCCGAAAACTCCCGAAATCGCAAAAACACCGAGAACACATTTGTCTTTCGTACAGCTGACACTCAAATAATTCTCCAGAAAGTTACAGAAAGAATTAGGCCTATTAATACATGTTTTTGGAAAGCTAACTTCAATATGCCTCTTTTTAAAAAAGCGGGAGACTAAACCAAGCTTTGAGCTAGAAGTTATCACATTTCTAAGTTAGGGCTGAAATTAAAAACGTGGTCAAAATCATGACGGATTTGGGTAGTTTGAGACAAAAGAACACAAGTATATAACATAATATATCAAGAACTCACTCTCTACACTAATATATATATATATAAGACACTATAGAACACATCTCCAATACAAAAATATGAGATTAAACATGTAATAATTTATTTATACATAACAACAACACATAGTGTGTCCAAATTTGCGGGTTTCCCACATGGACACAACCACAACACAAAGGACACTCTTATGACCTCTAAATGGATACAAAATGGACACAAATGGAGATACAACCATGGGGGTCATTCCTGTGGGTTCAAAATAGACCTATATGCATGAGGAAATGAAAAGGAGAAGGGATTTATACCTCCAGGTAGATCGAATCAAAGAAAAGCCTTTCCGGAGCGACACCGACACGTAGAGATTACAAAAGGACACGAACGAGCTCCGAATCCTCCCAAACTTGGGTAGCTTCCTTCTTGGCTAGAATAGAGAAGGAAAGAAGAAGATTTGGTGGCGAAATGGAAGGATTTGGTGGAGAAATGGAAGGATTTGGTGGAGAAATTGCTAGGGATTGCTCTTTAGGAATTTGGGAAAGAACAAGAGAGAGAGTGTGGATGAGAATAATGAAATAAACTTGAGCCTATCCTCTCCCAAAGTGGCTGGCCATATGGGGCTATTTGTCCTATTATGGTAAGGTCCAAAATGTCCCCACTAACCTATTCTATGAGTATTAGAAAAGGGTTAATTGGTTGGGGCTAAATTAGTCATTCTAAAGTCTCTAATCACACTAACCTTATTCATAATAATTAGTCTAACCTCTAACTAAAATATTTCTATCATGTGGACTAAAATTAATATCATGTGGGCCATGTCTAACTAGTGTGTGGGTCCCACTAGAGTCAAACTACCCCCGGGTCTCCGTTTCAAGTCGGATTGAGTTGAAATTCGAACCCGACTCAAATAACCCCAAAACAATATCATAAATAATAAAATAAATTTCAACCCCAAAATAATATTATAAATAATAAAATAAACTTTAAAAATATTCAAAAATATAAATAACAAAAATACTCCTGTTTCTGAAAACTGGGGGTGACAGGCTGCAATGACTGCCACAACTTTTGACCACTTAAAAGAACAGCTGGTAAAGTTGGAGGGAGAGCACATGAACTTGATCCCCTTCCAGGATGAAGCTGCTCATCAAGAAGAGGCGCGCCGCCATGCTACCAGGAAGTCCGAAGCCGAAATTGTGGCTCTAAGGGATAATATCAGTCGATTGTGTATACCTTAAGTTTTTTGTTTGTAACTGTTTCTTTTAGCCGCCAAGACTCTTGTATCTTTTCTCCGTCTTTTGATAGACATTTTAATAAAGAATCTTTTGGCTTTCAAAATTCATGAATGATGTTTGTGAAATATCAGGACTAGAGGTAATGTGGACATAGTAAGGATATTTCTGATGGGTATTTCGCTGGGGAATTTGATGTGGACTTATTATCTGTTTTATATTCAGGGTTCTTAAATATAGATAATAAGTTGAAAGAAGCTGCTAATAGAGGTAATTTGGACGTAATAGCAGAGCATGTTCTATATCTGACCAGAGGTAATATGGACGTGGAAGGATATATAACATTAGGTAGGAGTGGATAATTCAAAGGTAATATGGACATGATTATCCTTGATGAATGCTTTACTCAGAGGTTATATGGACGTCGCAAAACGTTCCTTAATCATCCCACTGGGGAAATAATTATCGAAAAATAGTTCAGAGGTAATAGGAACGTGACTTATTTTCGTCAGACCGAGTTTGGGCAGAGTCAAAAAAGGAAATAATTCCACTGGAGAATCTTTTTAGAGGACCTGTTATCCATGGCGTATTCAAGACTCTTGAAATACGGATAATAGTTAGATAATTTTTTGAATCACATAAACATTGTACTGTACATTTACTTGACTAAAAATATGTGAATACTGTTTACAAAAGGTTACACATAATATTTCTTTAGGAACTTGCCGTTGATAGGCATCATGAGCAAGTCACATCAGGCTTGTTTAGTCGGTACGCACCGTTAGAATATACTGATTCTATAACGAAAGGACCTTCCCATTTAGGCTAGAATTTTTCTTTTGTCTTGTGCATCATGACCATTGGTCTTCTCACTGCTATGACTAGATCACCAACTTGGAAGATTCTTTCCTTCACCTTTTTATTGAAGGTTCTGGAAAGACGTGCTTGGTATAGCTCAATATGCTGCTGAGCTAACAAGCATTTTTCGTCTAGCGCTTTGACCTCCTATAGTCACAGATAGTAGCTTTCTTCGGCAGTCAACTCAATGGCTAAGGCTAATCGAATAGAAGGAATTTGGATTTCTAGGGGAAGAACTGCTTCGCTCCCATAAACCAGAGATAATGGCGTACTGCCTATTGGAGTCCAGACTGTTGTACGATAGGCCCAGAGACATTCGCCGAGCTTCTCATTCTAATCGTGCTTGTTTGAAGACACGAACTTCTTGAGAAGTTTAATAATGATTTTCTTTAAGGCTTCTACTAACCCATTAGTCACTAGATTGTAGGCAGTAGAGGCTACATTCTGGATTCGATTCTTATCGCAGAACCGATAGAATACATGGCTCGCGAATTATGGACCATTATTATAGATGATCCTGCAAGGTAGGCCAAAGTGATAGATAACGTGATGTTTGATGAAACTGATCACGTTCGATGTCTTCACTTTGGTGAGCGGTATAGCTTCCGCCCATTTGGAGAAGTAATCGGTTATAGCTAAGATGAACCGATGTCCTCTGGAAGATGGCGGGCTGATTGGGCCTATTACATCCATACCCCAGGCTTCAAAAGGCCAAGATCCTGCCGTCGGGTATAGAAACTCCGAAGGTTGATGAATGAATTTGGCGTGGAACTGACAAGCCCTACACTCTTTTGCATATTCAACAGCATCTGCTATCATCGTGGGCCAATAATAACCCATTCTTCTGAAGCGATCTTGTAGTTTGGGGCCTGGTTGATGTGTACTATAAACTCTGTCGTGAGCCTCTCGGAGTGCATGTTTGGCTTCCGTGTCCAATAAACATCGTAACAGTAGCCCATCGTGAGAGCGTCGGTACAATATTTTTGTAGCTGTATCATAGTAAAATCTGAGGGATCGCCTTTGGATATATACTGCTTCTTTTGGGTTCTCAGGGAGGATTCCATAGACAACGTAGTCTATAAAAGGAAATCTCCAGTCTTTAACATCGACGTTTATTTTTGTTGTGTAACTGTGATGAATATATAAGGCATCTTTCATACATAAAAGTTCTCGACCAGACACTGTGATCGACTACTGAGTATTGGTAGGAACGGTCAGGAAAGCAGCGAGACCGGCTAAAGCATCTGCTTCTATATTCTGTAGTCGAGGCACGTTCTCGATGAAGAATCTAGCAAAAGTAGAAGCCAATTCGATTGTCGCTTTGTGATATGGGATGAGATCTTCGTGATGAACTTCATAATCCCCTCGGATCTGACTAACTATTAGCTCAGAATCGTTATAAACTTTTAGATAGTCAACTACCAGTTGATTTTCCAGTTGAAGGCCGATCAATAGGGCATTATATTCGGCCACGTTCTTGGTGCAGGGTTCTATGAGAGAATATGCACGATGTATAACTAGATAGTCGGGCGACACAAGTACGATGCCTACTCCGACCATGATACTTCTTTTAGGTCCTGTTCTTGGTGCACCGTCAAAGAACATTCGCCAAATGGGGATTTCTTCAATTGCGGTGTTAGACTCCACTACTTCTCGGGGATTCGTCGTAGAGTTTGGAAGATTCTGGCACTGGATGAGCTGCTAGGAAATCAGCTAACACTTGGCCTTTTACTACTTTCTGAGGGACGAACAACATATCATATAGAGTCAACAACATTGCCCATGTAGGTAAACGAGAATTAAGAGAACCCGGTTTAGTCATGAGTATTCTGAGAGGATTGACTTTAGATATGATATAGACAATCTATCGAGACACATAGTGGCGTATCTTCTGGATAGCAAATACCAATGTAAGACATTCCTTTTCCACAGGTGTGTATATGTGCTCGGCACCCACCAATGTGCGACTGAGATAGTAGTTTGCATGTTCATGGCGGCCTTCATTTTTCTGAGCTAATAGGGCGCCAAAGGAATGGTCCATAGAACGGACATATAGTAAGAAGGGCTTTCCCATTATTGGAGCACAAATACTAGGGGGCTTGTGAGGTACTTCTTGATGTCGTCAAAAGCACGTTGACATTGTTCAGTCCAGACAAAAAATATGCCTTTCTTCATAAGCTGAGTAAACGATTAACACCTTCCAGAAATGTTCAAAATGAATCGTCTGACGCACGCTAGCCTTCCCTGAATTTCGTGTAGCTCTTTGAGATTTCTTGGGGGATACATATCGAGGATAGCTTTCACTTTCTCCGGGTCAAGATGTATATCCTCGAAGTGATAACGAAACCAAGGAACTTGCCGTTGGAGACTCCCAGAAAAGACTTGGTTGGATTTATCTTGAGTTGGTGTGCATGCATTAGTTCGATCACCATTCTCAAGTCTTAGAGGTGGTTGCCCTTGAGACGACTTTTAACTACGATATCGTCTACGTAGTATTCTACTATTTTGCGCAAATGATCGCAAAAAATTGTGTTATAACTCGCTGGTATGTCGCCCCTGCATTTATCAATCCGAAGGGCATCGCCGTATAACAGTATACCCCAACGGTGTTCAAAAAGATGTATACTTCTTGTCGTCGGGGAACATCTGGATCTGGTTGTAGCCTGAGAACCCATCCATGAATGACATGCGCTCGAAGCCGTAAGTATTGTCGATCATTACGTCGGTGATCGGTAGAGGAAACTCATCTTTCGGGTATGCAGAGTTCAAATCACAGTAATCGATACAGACTTGATCTTTATCATTCTTTTTTATGACTGGAACAATATTAGTGACCCAATCAGGGTGTTGTTCTTCATGAATGAATCCACTGGCAATAAGCTTCTTGACTTTATTTTCGATGGCCTCCATGGTATCTGGTCGGAATCGTCGTTGCTGCTGCTTTACTGGCTTAGCTTTAGACGAAATATTTAGGTGGTACCTAGCGACTTTAGGGTCTAAGCCTGGCATGTCTTCAGAGCTCCATGTAAAGATGTTAATGTATTCTCTTACAAGCTATATAAGAGATTGTCGTTCATCGCCAGATAGACTTTTGCTGATGAAGATTGGTTTAAGAGATGATTCATCTCCTAAATTGACTTGGACGACTTCGTCTTCAGTAGGTGGTTCTCGTTGTTCAAAACGTAACTCCCACCTAGTATCCATCTTTTGATCCTATTGTTCAAGCTCGATTGATTGGACATCGTCTGTAATTTGGTCAACTAACACCATGTTGACGGATAAAGTTGCTTTGAACATGTCTCCAATGCTGGAGTCTGAATCCCAGAGACAGGAATCAGAAGAATGAGAACAATGTTCTGGATGATTACATAACCCAAACCAACACCATTTTGTTGATAATAGTTCCCGGGTTTGCCGGGAGGCACAAAGTGACGTATTGGCACCCGTCGTCCCCGGCAGTAGTTTAGCCCCTGGTCTCTTTTTATATCATATCCCATGTTCTGGATGATATTCTTGGCCTGCCAACTATATCAAAAAAGTTATATTTTCCCAGAGTCATAGTCTGCTTCGGTGTTGTGATTAGGCGAAGTAGAGTCCAGAACGAACTTTCTTTCACCAATTATTCGACCGAAGATGATTAGTTCTTCACCCTTCTTTCGAGCTGGATCGATGAAGTAGTGGATATCTTCTGGCCAGACTTTTTTCCGCAGGTGAGACGTCATGAACGGCATACAGAGGTGTGGTCCTATGCCGTGCTCTAGAGCGTATATCGTATCTATGTACCGGTTTACAGATTGGTAGACATCGAAGTAATTCAAAGATAAACCTTTACTTAGAAAATACGCAAGTTCTTCTTCAGGGATAACATCATCCACTGAAGGTATATTATTATGAGTATTGATATACTCATTGAGAGGATCATTGTCTGGAACAGGAGCCACAGACTTGGCCAAGTTCGCCACATAGGGTAACTCTTCAGGATTGGGAGGATGAACTTCAGCAGGTTCCACCCGAGGTGTCTTATAGAGAGTAATGGTCAATGGTTTGACTTTATCAGGATTCTTCTTTTTAACCCAGCTTGTGAGAGGCTTTGGAGTACTTTTTGGAGTAGTACGTCCTTTGAATCAGATGACCAGAGGACCATCACTGGAGGATGAACTCACTTTAGTTTCATCGTCAGCTTCGTTGCCGTCATCCTTGGAGGACTGAGATTGGTAAAGTACCAAATCTTCATAGTAGGCTTCAATGCTCTTAAAAGGATTGACATCGGCAAACTCCGTCTTTACGACGCCATCGTTGTTGATGTACTTTAAGCACTGGTGAAGTGTGGAAGGAACGATCATATTCTCGTTTATCCACGGACGTCCCAACAAGATGTTGTAGGATACATTGGCGTCGATTACATAGCAAGAAACCTCCGTTCGAAGATCACCAATAAGGCACTTGAGATGGATCTTGTCCAGCGGGTGGCTTCTCCCAGCATTGAAAGTCATGATAGTTATATTGGTTGCAGATAGCTTGTGCAGAGGGATTCTTAGAATTTGGAGTAAACTTCTAGGAATGATGCTGAGAGAGGAGCCTGGATCGATGTGTATCCAATCCACGTTAATCACCCCGATATACCATGTATAGTACAGAGGTCTATCATGACGATTATTTTTGAGTAGCACGTCCTCCTGTGAAAAGGTGATGTTGGACACCGCTTCCATAGTACTGTGGCAGTGAGGACAGGAGACAGGGTCTTCAGCGGGGGCTTTGACTTCAGCGACATAAGAATTGGCATGTAGTAATGCCTCACTTAAGGCCTTTCGCTTTTCTTTGGAGAGTCGCAATAGATCGAACAGAGACAACCTGGCAGGTGTATTGGCCAGCTGTGCCAGTATGTCGAAGTTGTAAGGCCGATCCATGCCTTCGGGAGTTGGCGCCTTCAGAGACTTGTCAAATCACGTCTCCTTCTGCTTGGCTTTTTCGGTAGTTGAAGGCTTAGACGGACCGGCTTCTGGACTTGTGGGAGGAAGCAGGGGCTTGAGAAGGTATTGCCTCTTCTTGTGCAGGGTCATAAGTCCGTAGGTAAGCCTTCCCAGATCGTGTCTCGCTAGATAGAACTTCGTAAATGGAAGAAGACACCATATGACATGATTTGTATTTTTTGCCCCTCTGTACTTTGGGAGATACCACCCCCTGCGTTATTTCTTGAACAAGGTTCGGATGGACCCACATGATCGTACCACGTTCAGTCGTAAGTGGCACAAAGGTTGAGTTACGAGCAGGTGGTAGGTTGACGACTTCCATTATTGCCTTAGAGATCGGGACTACGCCGTCTGGGACTTCTGTGGGAGGAAAGTCACCAAATTGAGGAAAGATCATGTTAGAAGATACAACCTTGTCTTCAGCTTGGAGGTTGATCACTTGCTGTTGATAAGCTGTTGTATCTTCTTCTTCAGGATGATGCAATCCTTGGTAGAGTGGTACACATACTGATGATAAAGACAGTACTTTGGATCGTTGAGTTGGTTCGCCTCCGTAGGATGTCGTGGTGGAGGCAACGTCCGTTTATTACCCTTCTTTAATGTGTGAAAAATGGTAATAACATCGTCTTCGTCAAAGGAGAAAGTCTCCTTAGGTTTGTCAGAGGCGCCCTGAGAATTGGAAGCTCCCTTGGAAGTGTCGACCTTCAAGACTTCTTTCCCTTTACCCCCACGGACAGGGATAGTTTGAGGGTGCTTGCCTTTATCTTCAGATTTGGGTGTTTTCAAGCCCAGTAATTCCAGATTAGGGACGTTGTTTTCAGTAGTATCGACGGCCCCAATGAAAGCGGGCCATGTATCATACTTATGTATACCCAGACAAAACTTCACTGTAGGAAGGAAGTTATGTCGACAAGTATCCATAAGTTCTGAGTCTGGTATACCGAAGAACATCTTTAATGCTAGCCGCCTGAAGCGTTCGATGAAAGCAATGACAGACTCAGTCCTCCTTTGTTTGGTCTCGATGAGGGTGGACATACTAACATGCATGCCACTCTCGTAAAACTTGTTGAGGAATAACCTCTCCAAGTCTTTAAAAGAATTGGTACAACCATCAGGCAGACTGTAGAACCATTCAAAAGCTACCTCCTGCAAGGTGCTAATAAACAGCTTTGACAAGAACGAATTGTCCCTAGGTAAGTGTAGAGTCTGCGTGTTGAAGTATGTCATGTGTTGACAAGGAGAAGTCATCCCGTCAAATAAGTTTAGCGTCAGTGGCTTGTATTTAGGAGGGCAAGTAGCGTTCTCCCATTCAGGAGGATAGGATTGAGATGTCGCCATCTTCTGAAGCCCGTCTTTGTGTGAGATGGTACTTGTTAAAACTGTGCTTCCCAATTGCTACTAATGCCATTATATTGTTCTATTGCAATCTCGTAGTTAACACTTTTGACGTGAGCACACGTGTTGGAGGCATAGACATTGAGTTCAATGATGTCCTCCCAGCGGAGATTCTTGGTATTTCTAATGAAGGTGAACCGCTAGTTGATATCACGGAATTCGATTTCCCCGAAGGCACTACACTCACGAGTTTCAAAACGGAACTCTGTGCACCTGACAGAGTACGTTCTGGAAAGTTTAAGGCTGACAACCTGAACTTGTTTAACTACGAATTGCATCGCATCATCTACTCTACTCTTCTTCCAAAATCTACTTCCAAGGATGATGTGACTTTGCTTGAGCTGTCCGCCATGTACCATCTTATCAAGGGGATTCCTTTTTCCGCCCCTAAGACTATTATTCAGATGATGGGACGTTGTCGTGCTAGAGATCGAAATCTCTCTTACGCGATGATTCTCCCTCGTATCTTTCAGCGAATCGAGATCGATCTATCGACTTATACTCTGGACTCTGAGCCCAAGTTACTCCAGCTTTCTCGTCGCAGCCGGACTGCTTCAGCTCCACCTTCTGCTCCTCCTACTGCACCATCTTCACCACATCAGCCGTATGCCATGACTTTTGAGGGCATACATCAGTATTTATCATCTTTGCACGTCTCGATGACGGACATGGCTCGCGAGCGTGAGTTCCGCGATGTCACCCGTTATCAGGCGATGGCAAACTCCTTGGCTGATCTTCGATTCGCTCAGACTGGTTTTTCAGCCGGTTCCATCCCTCGAGATCCAGCTTTTTCGGGTTACCGCTGTGAGGATGAGGCTGTTCATGCCTACTTCCAGCCAGGTAACGCCTATGACTGGTATCGTGCACCTCGAGATTACGTTGGTGAGTTCTATGCTGGCGCCCCTACTCATCCTACTGGTGCTGGTACTTCTGGTGCTGGTACTTCCGGTCATGCTGGCCACGCTGCTGATGATATTGATGAGGATAGTGATGATGAGATCTGATTTGATTATTAGTGATATTCTATTGTATACTTGGAAATGCTCCGACATTCCAAGTTTTTATTATTTACTTTTTATCAGTACTTTGTAGTTTGCTATCAGTACTTTTTATCTTCATGGACATGTTTATGATGTTTCATTTATGACATCTCAGTTTATTTCAGCATTTTGTTTAAGCACTATCTCTTTATACTGCTTCTCCATTTTAAACTGCCTGTGAAATAGCATGCCTGAGATTTTTTTTATGTTTTTGAAGCAATACATGCCTGTGATGATAATTTGTAGAAACATTACATGCCTGTGATGCTATATCTCTAATTCTTATACTATATTTCTTTTATTTGTTTTCTCGCTATTTGTTACTTATGCTTTGATTGCGGGGGAGTCTTCCGCATTTAATGCAGGGGAGCCTTCTCTTGTGCAATTATTTTGCTAAGTGACAAAGGGGGAGAAAATTAAAAATAATCTAACATTTTTTTTGAGTTAAATACAGGTTATGAACAATTTCTACTTTTTGATCTTTTTGATATTTTTGAACAAGCTTAATGTTATATCATTCATAGTTTGTCAATTATCAAAATGGGGGAGATTGTTGGCCCATTGGTCATATGGTCAACCTGATTTTAATAATTGATCAAAACTCTGTCTAGATATACGAAGCTTGTTGGGACATCTCAGCTTCTTGGACATAAGCAAGATTGGATATTCACTCCGTTCAAGACTGAAGATCCGTTTGCCTACTTGAGTCTGTACTTCCTATGCAATGTAATTTTTCACTTTATTTGAGTCTAGGAATACGTTGTACACCGAGTCGTACTGGCAAATAGGCTATCCCCAAAATAGTTCAAAATGTTTTTAAAATGACCTATCAAAATATTTACAAAAAGGTTTTCAAAAAGGTTTTCAAAAATCACCAAAAATCTATTTTAAAACCCTAACCTAACCCTGACAGAGTTCGGCCAGAGTTCGGTTGGTGGCCGTTTGATTTTTGAATTCTCTGGAACTTGGTCCTCCTGCAGTTGCGGATTTGACCGAGATTTGCTCATCGAGTTCTGCCCGAATTCTGACAGAGTTCTCCCTTTGGAATTCCTATAAATAGAGATGGATTTCGATCATTTCAATTCACTCATTCACTTTCAATCTTCTCTCTATCTAAAAAGCTTTCTGCCTTCCAAAGAGTTTTCTAGAGCTTTCATTTTCAGATCCCAAGCCAGTTACAATCCTCTAGTCGATTTGCCAGTGCGGTACGGTCTAGAAGTTTCTGAGAGATTGTAATCAGAAGGCTTGATTGAAGAATACCTCTTCACATTTGAAGTTGGACGAGTTCTTTGTATCAAAGCTCGCGTTGTAGAAGTTGCAAGGACTTCGTAAGAAAACTTGCAGTTTTTTCCTATAGTAGATTCAACTGGTAGCAAGAGTTCTACCGACTGTATTAGTCCTCAACAGAGGGATACCAGTATACATCGCTGTCTTTGCGTTTGCTTTCTGAACTCTGCCTTTACATTATTTCAACTGTGATTATATACTGTGATTGTGTTGCTAACATTTTTTAATTAGCATTATTCCGCTGCCGACTCTATTCACCCCCCCTCTAGAGTATTACGCTTTACTATATCGTTCCTACAACAATTAGGATTGATCATTTACAAAAACTTGGAAATAATTAAAATTGGTTTAAACCTAGGATTCGTGTAACTAGTAAAATCATGATTTTCTAGAAATGACCAAAGTAAAAAAAACTAGGCAAGATAAATCCTAACCGTGAGAAAAGTTAAGAATAAAGATTTAGGCATATTAAAAATAGTATCAAATTGATATAGTCATAAAATTATGACCTAAATCAATTAAAATCATTTAGGTATAACTAACACGACTTTGCCTAAAATTTGAATAATTTAAACACGATTTAGTAAAAATATTGTCAAAAATATTTAGGCTTGATAAGTACTAAAATATGCTAACTACAGAAATTGTACGACTATGAACAAGGAAAATTGGAAAAATCAAAATTTGGGACCATTAACAAAATGCATGCAGTACACTTAAAATCAAACCATGAAAGAGATTGGACTAACATATATTGAAGAAAGATCCTCATAAATTTCTAAGATAAAATAAGAGAAAATGGAATCAATTGCTGAGATTTCACATAAGATCAAAATAATTTTTCGATGGCGATAAGAGATCAAATATGGTATATAACACAGATATAATCTCAATAGTATCCGAAAACTATACATATTCGAAATTACTTTGCCTAGATTTTTTACCTCGCTAGTGTAGTGTACATCTGACGGCAGTGAACCTTTGTCTCAATGACTCAAATAATAATAAATTATTGAATATTTCTATCAACTTCATCCATGTTATCGGAACAACACAAGAGATCAAAATTTTATGAATTAGGACATAACCTCAATAATATCCGAGAACCTATAAGTACCTTAAATTACTTTGACTTAGAGATTATGCCTCGCTAGCACGCAGCTGGCTGCAGTGAATCCGTGGTCTCCATAATCCAGATAAATGACTGCAGTGCGCATCTGCTACGTCATAGTAGGTCATCGAATACTCTTTCAACTTTATCCATATAAATTTCAAAGGAGTTATGAAAATTCAAACAACTTCTAAATCCTAATCATGATGAAAAGTGAAATTATCTGCTCAGAAAGAAACAGTAGGATATTGAGGCTTATAGAAACAAATCTTGAAATAGGAACAATGGCACGAATAACAAACAAGAAAAAATTTAGGAACAAAATCTAGGTGCTAAGGAAAAATAAAAAAAATCAAGTATTTCTACTAGCAAAAATATATAGCTAATAAACCAGAACCTCGAGTGCAGGAAAATCAACAATCTTAGCATTGCGTGTCCAAACCACCCTGAAAAATAGAAAACTGGTTATATAGGACCTAAACTATAAAATAATAAACAATCTTAGTAAAACTTTAGCTATAACCCTTTTCCACGGTTCCTATGCTATGGTGAGTTTTTTTAGTTTTGCGGGTCCCCCAATAGAACGTTATAGCCTAAGTGCCACTAAGACAGTCCTGTATGGGCTAACAAAAAAATATGTCACGACCCACCGCTCCCGAATAATCGGGTACGTATCAGACATGCCCAACTTTTGTCGATGGACTCAACGATGTAAGCTGTACAATACTAAGGAAAACTCTAAGTCACAATAATATAAAACACCACAACATCTATAAATGTTCCTAGAAAGATTACCACAATTCACCAAGTCAATTTTAGTACAAAGCCATCCGGAGACAAATCCGATAAAATAAATGTACAATGATGAAATCAAAAATACAACATCCAGAAATAAAATCTAAATAATGAACTAAGTAATGCACTAGATCCTGCAACTCCAATGATGACATCCTGCTCAATGGCCTCAAGCTCACCTGCAACGTATCCTGTCAGAAAAAGAGCAAAGCACAACCCCGACAAAAAACAGTCTACAATGAATCAGAAATACACAGGATAACAATATGGACCACAATATGAAACAAGGGTACCAAAACTGCAATATGAAACCAAAGTACAAGAACGGGCACAATGAACAAGGCAATCAATGTGAACACGACAATCAAGGAATGTGTAAATTTGAAATATTAAACTAATGTGTAACCGGCTGGGGACGATAATTCATAATACTACAAGGTTCGGCTTAATCGTACGTGAGGTTTACGATTAGGCTATTCACAATACCTAGGTTGGGTGTGGTCACACACTAGTCAATATTTTTCCCCAATCCTGCAAGAAATAATAAGCCACAATACAATGAATAAGGCACAATACAATCGTATGAATCTCGTGTCCGATATTAAAACAAGAAGTATGACAGGAAACAAAGTAAAGAGTTCAAGTCAGTGTACTTGCCTTGATTTGGAGAAACGAGAGTAGTAGAGCAAAAGTGTGAAAGTCCACCTTGGTTTTGGTACAAGTTGTTAGGATTAAACAATGTCAATTAGCACAATATAGCTAATATATATATATATATATATATATATATATATATATATATATATATATATGGAAAATTATTTAATACATCCCATGTAAAAATTTGTATCGATACAACCCAAATCTGAATCATTGGATATTAATCCAATGGTTCAGATTAAAGCCGAAGTCAAACTAACATGTAAAGTTAAAGTCAAACTAAACACCTTTCACAATTTTCAATGCAACTGTTTGGGATGTATTGATACATCCCATGTATTATAGAAGGACCCTATATATATATATATATATATATATATATATATATATATATATATATATATATATATAGGGTCCTTCTATAATACATGGGATGTATTAAAAAAAAAAAAAAAAAATATATATATATATATATATATATATAGAGAGCGGATCAAAAGCCCCTCTTAGAAAGCCCCCCAAAAACCCCTCTCACTCTAATTCGTAATATTAATGTTAATATTAATGTTAATGTTAATATTAATGTTAATATTAATTTTATTGTTAATATTATTTTTTTTATATTAATGTTAATGTTATTGTTAATATTAATGTTAATATTATTTTTAATGTTAAGTTTAATGTTAATTTTAGTATTTAATGTTAATATTAACATTAATATTAATATTAACATTAATATTAACATTAATATTAACATTAAATTACGGATTAGAGTGAGGGGGGTTTTTGGGGGGCTTTCTAAGGGGGGCTTTTGATCCGCTTCCATATATATATATATATATATATATATATATATATATATATATATATATATATATAGGGTCCTTCTATATAACTAGTCATTTTATATTAATAATTATTAGAAAATAGTTTAAAAGATTTTTATAGCAAAGTAGATAATAATGTTATTATTTTAGAAAATACATATACTATCTTACTCATATATTACTATCTATGGCTACTAACATCAGGATGAATTAGTCTCTATGTTAATCATTAGCAAAATATTTGTATAGACTTAGTAATTAATTTAGGAAAACTAAGATGTGACTATCAATTATATTAACTAAATTATTTAATGAACATTGAAAATTAACTACTATCATGGATAAAAGGAAATGGAAATACTAAACTCATACCAACCCAAATCATCAGGCCCACATCTAAAACAATTCATCATCTACCATTAAAAATTAATCAGTAGATCCAGGAGCCTACTGGAATAGTCCAAAAACAAATGCCCTGCTACTAGACTCTGGTCCATCGGCCCAGTGAAACAAAACCTTGCAATCCAACCATCATAGCAGAGCCTTAACTACCGAAAAGACAACTTAAATGGCTTCTGATTTTTAAAGCAAAATCGGACTGACTCTTCGTTATCCTAGAAGCCACTTAAGTCGACCCTTCAGTTTTGAAGAGCCACACTAACACCCCTTTTGTAAATAAAGGTAAACTATTGTCTCTCTCTACTCATTATGCAGCCGACTAGTACAAACCTATTCTCTCAGGTTCACTCGGCTCAAAAGTCCAAGCCAACCCTAGTATAATCTCTCTTCTCCTTCTCTCTCATCACTCTCATTCTTTCTTCTTCTCTACTTTGTACTCCACCACACATAGACACTACCAAATTCGTCTAGAAAACCCTAATGGTCACATCTTCACCATCCCTCTCTTTCATTCTTCACCACACGTGATGAAACCCTACTCAAACTCACTCCCATAGCCCCAATGGAAACCCTAATCTCCAGAGAATAAGTGAAGAAGAGAGGTCGAGGAGATAGAGGCGAGCGCTCACCTGTGCAGCCTGGCTTGCGGCGGAGGAGTCTGGCTTTTAGAAGTGGAAACGACTAACCACGACGACAAGCTCGAGCAGCTCTGGATCAGACTCCAGCGGTCGGCTGAGGTAGGGGTCAAGCCGTGACGACTTGGGAAGGCTAGGCCAGAGGACGAAGACTCCAGCAGATCTGAGGTAAGATTCGGCAACGTCGACGAGCCTCGGTCGACAGAAAGACTCATTGGAGTCGTCAACTCCGGCTGCTCCGGTCATGATCTGGCCGGTGGCAGTGGAGGTTCCTTGGTGCTGGTGCGGGCTCGAATCTCGAAGGGTCAACACAACTTCCGAGGTGGCGATACAAGGATTGAAAGGGAAACACATTAATCGAAAGGGCACCCTCGGTCGATGAGCTTCGTCGAGGGGGCTGCTCATCTAATCGACTGCGGAGGGGTACGGTGGTGATGGCATGGATCTCGTAGAGTGGCGAATCCTCGGGACTCCGTAAGGCTTGATCCGGAGATATCCGTGTCCGATCTAGACACGGCAGCACGTTGTCGACTTCGGTAAGACAATGCTGATCGCGGCCCTCCGATCATGTAGACCTCCTTGCTCGGTGAGGCGAGTGTTCGGGAATGTCTCGATTGTCTAGGTCAAGATCCGATCGAGTATGGCTTTTGGTGGACTCCGGCGTGATGGACGATGGATCTTGACCAGTGATGGTGCGGTGAGGAAAATTGATGGTTGTGAGCTCTGGTGATGGATACGAACTCCGGCGATGCTCCGATCGGCTCACGATGATGCACACGATGATGCACGGTGGTGCTCGCGGTGGTGCGTCTAAGAACAACAATGACAGAGAGAAGAGAGAGAATAGTAAAGAGAGTGGTGATGTGGTGAGTTGTCAGAATGTATTGGAAACTGTGTACTATTTATAATAAAATATTCTCTGTACTCCCAGTCAGTTGATTGGCATAGCAGTAATAAGCAATAGATCTGCGTACATAAAATAGGCTAACTGATTGTAACCACGTGTAACTAATTCAGTTAATAACTAAATAATTAACTTATCTTATTAAGAAAATAATTAATTAATATGTTTCTCCCTTACTTCAAACCAGGAGAAATGGAACATTAGGGTCAGTCCCTTTCCAAACATTTCAAAGAGTGCAAGAAATAGTAAATTAAAATCTCTATTCAAAATGACTTATATAGCATTACTTAATGTATCTTAAAATAATAATCATCGTTATTAACAATAGTATTATCCTCAAACCCAAAACTAAATTAACCTTAAACAGTACTAAATATATTATTCGAATATCTTACTAAAGAACGAGTTTTATATGGAAGACAATATTTTAGAAAAATCTTAAAGATTCCCCAAAATTTGGTTTAGGAAGTTACAATAATGGAGATAGTATTTTTGTCCCACATCAGGGAGGAGGCAGGATCATGAGATATAGATAATTGGAATTGGTTTAGGCCTTGCAGAAGAATATTTTTAAGGCATGTGGGCTAATTCAATATCGTAACTCATGGGCCAACTCCAGTTCAGGTCACACCGCATTCCTAACAAGTGCTATCAGAGCCCAAGGTTACGGGACAGATTTGGACGGCTCTAATTGGTTCGAGACAGATGGTATTGAACGTTCAGTAGTGTGGATGATCTTATCGGTTTGGTTATGTAATCGAACGGATCGAGATGACAATATGTTGGATCTCCTGGGTGCTCGGCTGGCGGCGGGCACGAATAAAAGGTAGCAAGGGTGCTAAGGTTGTTCGGCTTACAGGAACGGACAAATGTAGCAAGGGTGCTAAGGTTATTCGGCTTAGTGGAAACGAGCTTAGATGGAGATTGTTGTATTGTATCTCGTTTTCGGTGGAACGCTCAAAAAGAGGGTGAAAATAGATATGGTAATTTAGTACCACATCGGGTAGGAGATGGAATCATGAGGTGTCACGACCCACATCCACTTTTTGGGATACAAGTGTGTGTCCAAGCCAGCCTATGCCGCAGTATCGATAGTTGAACGCTGTCGATGCCATGGTAAAATAAATGCTCAAAAGATAATCTTTGTTGCTCATTCATATTGCTAAAGTAAATTACAATGTTCAAAGATTTACATTTGATACACGGTACTATGTCTCACAATTTATAAAGAACAACTGAATAAATACTCAACTATCTAACTAGTCTCTAGGTTTTGGCCTACAAGTACACCCGTCTCCCCAATGCTAAGCGTTGTCGCGGCTAACTTGAAAAGTGTTGGTTTCCAATCAGTAATGGAACGAGTATATTCTTACAGCAGTTCCAATAATTGACAAAATCTATAAAACTGTAAATATTAAGGAAATACATGATAAACAGACAAGCGTGGATTCATGGAACCGAACGAGCATAATAATAATTACAAGTGAGTACTAAAATTGATAAGACATGTGACTAGCAAAGTATAAAGTAGAACCAGAACTGCACCTATCTAGTGAGTTGAAATACTACTTCGACATATAAACGGCTGAGGATAAATTCGGCATCTCGTACATAAAATGTGCGACTGATATCAGACACGAATAATAAATCCGGTACCCCACACGTACGAGAAGTGTGCGATTGCTATAAGACACGAATAATAGATCCGACATCCCGTACAGGAAATATGCGACTGCTGTCAGACACGAATAGTTTTGGATTTGTTTACATGTCTAGAGTATTTTTTTGCCCGACTAGTACCAATGCATCCAAGCTGGTCATGAACACGAAAATTATACAGGAGTCACGAAAATAATAATCAAGAATAAAATATGCAAGGGATCCATACTACATCGTGTGACCATCGTGTCGAGGATCAATAGAATATTAATATAAAACACTACTAAATAGATGAATCATAGAGATGATCAAATACAAAAACTATCAGAAATAGACTCGACTGGGATCCTTTGCTAGTGAAACCGATAATACAAACCACTCAGTGTTTCACACAAAAGTCCAACACACAACAGTCTCCGGGGGCTAAAACAGATATTTATA
Organism: Iris pallida; assembly: GCA_029216955.1. Classification (NCBI taxonomy): domain Eukaryota; kingdom Viridiplantae; phylum Streptophyta; class Magnoliopsida; order Asparagales; family Iridaceae; genus Iris; species Iris pallida. Next base: position 18,016,321 of record JANAVB010029815.1, on the reverse strand, counting down.
ACATGTTCAAAATAGTCAAATTAGCTAGGATAGCCTACCTATAAGTCTAATTCAGGACACAAGGACAAAAATAATAATTTTAGGGCAAAACCATATCTGTCGTTGGACTCGCTTTGCACCGAAAAGTGTGCCAGAGTCTATGGTATCTAAAGTCATCAAACTATATGTCTACGGGTCCGGTTTGATGAGACAAAACTCAACCGTATATCCAAAGTTGGGTTCCAGTGGGCCGTGCACAAATTCACCTATCGGATTGGGTCGCGGGCCCGCCAAAAGGGCGTTCCGGTCGACCTTCTCAGAATCTGACCAAACTTGGCACACAGGACCAAAAAACAACACGGTCCTATTAGCACAAGTTTCGTCATGAAATGATGAACGTGCACAAAGTAATTGGCTAGTTTGAAAAAGGCCGATACAGGATATCTCAAATGATACGCCGCGATTTTGTCGCATGCAAACAACGAAATTGAGTTCCGTCGAATCCCAAATGTCGACAACATCCATACGCATCTTTTGATGCTCATGGGTTGCAACCACGTCACCCGATTTGTCAGGATGCACATCGTATCGATAATTTTTATTGAGAACGGTTGTTTATAAAAACTATTTTTTGCCAATTTTTAACCTAAATTTTACTAAGTTAAACATCCAGATTAATTGAAACTATTGATTTGGTTTTATTCTTGGTTAGATAGGCTATGAATAGGGAAAAGAAAACTAGGTTTGGTTCGCTGGTTTGGGGGAAAATTGCCTTCCAACATCAGTGTAAAATCTGATTTTCTGAAGTCAGAAACCCTTTTTTTTTATTTTGGGTTCGAGTTTCTGTCGAATCTAATCTAATTCAACCGAAACTAATTGACAAGGATTCGTGAGGGTCAGGTCGACTATACGTAGGATTTTGTAGTTTGTAAATCGATCAAGTAGAATGAAAGAAAAGGATCGATGAAGATCCTTACCTGGCTATTTGATACTGCCACCCCTGTTGTGGCTGCTGCCATTTCTTACTGTGCGCAGCCGCGCGTCTTCCGGCCATTCGGCCACCACGACGGCGGCATGCGCGTGCAGGGGAGGTGTCGCACTGGGGTTGGGAGGATTAGTTTAGGGTTTTTCTCTTTTCCTCTCGATCTTTCTCTCGTATATATACATTTGCCAATTGGCCACTGCCAAATTTTGGGGGTTCAGGTTTCCTGGGAGTTTACTTGGGCTCGGTCTGGTAGCCCAGGAAACAGTGAATGTTTTCTTCCCTTTTTTTGTTATCTTTCCTTTTTCCTGTATTCATTTCCTTTATTCTTTTTTCGTTTTTCCTTTCTATTTGTTTATATATATATATATATATATATATATATATATATATATATATATATATATATATATATATATATAAACAAATATATATAACTTACTTTTCTTCCAATTGTTTATATATAGTAACTTTATATTCATTTCAAATTTATTAAATCTATTAAACACATTATATATATATATATATATATATATATATATATATATATATATATATATATATATATATATATATATATATATATATATATATATATATATATAGTTCTAGTCCAAGATGCCAAAAATCTAGAATGACCTTTCAATAAAATGTTATTCGATTTCAACAATAATAAAAAATAAAAAGTAAAATATAACTATAAATATAAATTTAGATTTACTAGCAAATAAGATATAAAGTAAAACTATAACTATAAACATAAATGTAAATGTAAATCTACTAGCAAATAATATAAAAGGTAAAAATATAACTATAAATATAAGGGTAGATTTACTAGCAAATAATATATAATATTTAACTATCATGTATAAAATTTATTCACTTGTCCATAAAAATAAAATAAACATATATATTTATACAACATATATACAATTACTTACAAAATATATATTAGTAGAACACTAAGACAAGATATGACATACCCACACATAGTATAACGACACGGACGTATTTGGACACACTGTAGGACGACATGGGCTTGGGCTTGATATGGGTCCAGTTTTATGCAACCGAGTCTTCTAAAAGTCATTCATATTAATAACTACAAATTAATTAATTTATTGGGTTCATGTCACAACTATGAATGGTTTTTCTAGTTAGGACATCGCTGTGGCTCACCCTTTCATACCATGGCTAATACACTAGCCAAAGCACACATCTGCACTATCCGAACCATATTTTTAGTCATCTTGCACTCCAAATCTTAACCATGACTAAGGCCTTATTTAATAATATTTAATTAAATTAAATATTTATAAATACCAAAAATTGCATTTTAGTTCAAATAAATAATAAAAAGATATTTTCAAAATTTTGGGAAGAGGGAATACAAATCTATCCACCTTAGAAATAAATTCGTCCTCGAATTTAAGGACTACTAGAATAAGCGGACTTGGCTGATCGGTGAACAGATAGAAAATTTTTAGGATGAAAAAATATTGATCAAATAAATGAAAAAGGAAGAAAGAGTCATGAAACTCTAAAGGCCCTAAAATTTTCTCACAATATTTAATTTAAAACATGTTTCGATAAGAAATAATCATAAAACAAGTATTGACGAAAAATTACCATCCACCATGATAAATAAATAAGGTAAATGAATAAATAGATAAATAAATTTGGAAATCGGGAAGAGGAGATTTAGGGTTAGGGATTAGGAATTGGATTTGGGAATTAGGGTTTTGCTGAAGTAGAAATTTTGTTGAGAGTAGAGGAGGGCCCTTCTATATATTTGGGTTGGTGATTCCCTAATTTAGATAGGGCTAGAATTTAGTGGTTCAATCTTTTCACTGTTTAAAATCAATTAACTAAATTCCAAATCAATAATGAAACACAATAAAATTATTTAGTATTATCAAATGGGTTGAAAATAGATGTAATTATCAAATCTCATTTAAAATGATAGATTTTATTGGGCATAAAGACAAAGTCAATTTGGAATAATTTAAATTGCATTTTTGATATCATCAAATATTTAAATTAAAAAAAAACTAAAATAGTTTAAGTGATCACCTTAATAATCTCAAAATACCATTCAATAATATCCAATATCATCAAGCATTATTTAAAAGAATTTTGTAAATTCCAATAAATAATAACGATAAATTAATATTTCAAAAAGTATTTTATAAATTCAATAAATAATTAAATCAAATAACCATAAATGTATATTTTGTAAATATAAATAAATTCGGTAAAAACTCATTTTCCTTTCAAAATATTTATCATAGAACTAAAATATATTTTCAAACTAGAAAACTAAAGTAGAACAAATAAAAATTTCAAAATTCGGAAAATGTGCTTACAAATCTACCCACCTTAGAAATATTTCATGCTAGAAATTTTCAATGGTCATGGTTAGGCACGTCTATAATCAAGAAATAAAATTTCAATCGATACGAATAAAATGACAAATGACATAATCAAGAAATGATATGATTCACGATTAAATTAGTCACGCGTAATCATGGATAAATTCAATTAACCAACAAAAGAAAATGTAATTTGGCACGATCGAAATACATTATGATTGAGTCACGATCAAATTTTGGTTAAAGCTGATCAAAGAATTCATTTTAGCACGATTGATTGTCTTAGGCACGATCAAAATATGACCAAATTATATGGTCAATGATCGAATCAAGGTCAAGTCTAAACATACTTGAGGATAGAGCCGAAGCAGGGGTAGCAAAAGATCATTGGGCACAATTAACCACCAATTTAAAATTTGGGAGGCATGGTCAACGATCAATTTTTTGACAAAGTCTAAACATGGTTAAAGCCACTAGGATGTAGCTAAGATGCAGTCATGATAAAGGTTAATCATGCAAGTCATCCAAGCGTGATTAAAATTCAAAAAAAAGAAAAAAAATTGGCACGAGTATGAACATGATCAAAATAGTCATGATCATAGTAGAGTAAAATTTAGACATTATAAATAATTGAGTTGAAGTATAGGCACGATTACGATTATGGTCAAATAGTTTAGTCATAATCTATGTCGTTTAGGGGCGATCAAAATTCAACTTTGTTTTGCACGATTAACTCGATTAATTATTTAAGCTAACTTTATTTAGGCACGGTTATAGAATCAAAATATAGGAAAACATGCGAATTGGCACGATCCAAATATAATCGAAATGGCTAGTCCTGGTCAAAAGGTCGTTTAAGAATAATCCAATCGGAATCTTTGACACGATCCGTTATTAACCCAAAATCGTTTAGACACGATCATAGATTCAAAATCTAAGTAGGATGATGAATCTAGTGAAATAGAATCAAAGTTAAATGATCGATTCTAAATGAATACTAGAAAGAAATTAAATGATAGAATTTAAATATGAAAGATAAGAAGGAATGAACGACCAGTTTATTGAGAATATGATAACAAGAAATGGAGTGTCAAATCTAATAGTAAATTTTCAAATGACTGTTAGAAGGAACGTCTATTCTAGAAAAGAAACATGGTTTATCGAGAAGATGTATAGAATCAAATTTACGGATTATGAAAATCAATAATCATATGCCAATAAAAGATATAGCCTCTATAGTATTCGAAAATCGTATGCCTATCTGAAGTCGTTTCACCGAGAATACATACCTCGCCAGTGTACACCTGGCTACAGTAACCCTTGGTTTCATGACTCAAATATGATATTGTATCGAATATTCTATTAGCTCTACCAGTATTAACATGCAAATCAACGTCAAAATAGGACAACTAGGACATAGGTTTAATAACATTCGATAACTTACTCTTACTCGAAATTACTTCAACTTGGGGATCATTGCCTCGCCAGTGTGTTGTAGGCTGCAGTGAACCCACAGTCTCCATAAGTCAAATAAATAGTGACAGTGCGCTGTTGTCTTGCCATCGCAAGTCATCAAGATTATTCCAACTATACCCTAAGAGGTTCAAAGAAGGTTCTAGATTTTCAAACAAGCTCCAAGAAGATGAAAATATTTGTCCTTCAAGTATAATATCTGCTTGAAAAGAAGAACAATTGATTAGGAAGGATATTGATCGAAGCCATAGTAAGTAAAATCTTCTAATCCTTATTTCACGGATATTCACTATTCGATGATTGAGGGGAAAATATTGAGTCAAAAACTAACTCAGATTATATAAAGATATTTTTGAGTGATAAATTATTTTAAAATAACAATTCCTTAGGTCCAAGGAAAAATATGAGTGATACAACTTACGGTATGGCGATGTTTACGAAAGGCGCAAACAATCAAGATTATGAAGGAAATGAATTAAGGCAATAGAAATATAAATTTTAATTTCTTTTTCTCTATTATTCAGGGATTGAGGGAAAATATATGCATATCTTGAATTTCAACAAAGGCTAACTCAGAACAAGGTTAGGCTCAAAATTTAATAGACGGAAGTAGAACATCAACTCTTTAGAAAAGAAAATAACTACTAGGGCTAATGGAAACTAAATAAGCAATACAAACCTTATGATGTGATAATAATGCTTAGCTGGTGCAGAGAAGATAATTTGATCAAATTATCAAGGTTTAGGGATTGAGTCCTAGGAAGGCTTAATTTACCAAGCAAAATAATCTACCTTTGGTCCAACCATCGTGTCAAAAACACAGTGGTACATCCTTCTAGTAAAATTTCTAAGCTATCTAGTAGAGTTTAAAATTTAATAAATCCTACCTAAATCACATGGCCTACATAGCAAGTTTAACTGCCCAACAATCAATTGTGTAAGGGACACTCCTAATCCTAGTCATCCTCCTAGATCAATTCAATCCTAATTATGAATGAGCATTTCCTAGTCGCAGGCTCGCAATAGTATGACTAACTTAAGTACTATCACGAGTTCGCACAATTTTGCGAAAACTGACCTGCATGGGCCACCACAAAAACTTGTCACAACTTTGAATGGTTTTCCTAGTTAGGACACCGTTATGGCTCACCCTTCCCTACCATAGCTAATACACAAGCCAAAGCACGCATATGCACTATCTGTTCCATGATTTCTAGTCATCTTGTACTCCAAATCTTAACAATGACTAAGGCCTTATTTAATAATAATTAATTACATAAAATATTTATAAATACCAAAAATCATATTTTAGTTCAAATAAATAATAAAAAGATATTTTCAAATTTTCGGGAAGATAGGTTACATGAGGTAAAGATAATTAGAATTGGTTCAGGCCTTACAGAAGAATTCTCTTTTAAGGCATATGGGCTCAATTCAATATTGTACCTCATGAGCCAACTCCGGTTCAGGTCACACCGTGTTCCCAATGTAAGAGTAGGGAACCAGCATCTTCAAACCAACATATTGTTTAGAGTTTAAGGTTGTTCGTGAATCCATAAAGTATTGTCCATTCTCCACCATATAAATGTATTTTCATCTTAGGTTATATTCATCCATTTATTCTGCAACCTCTTAGACCTTGTTCCATGGTCAAGCCGATCCTTCTATTTTGTTAGATATTGAACCAATAGATACGTTATAGTATCATTTAAGACTGAGAATTAAAATATGATTCCTAGAATGCATACTAGTACACTATAACAATACGTAGACTTTACGTATGATTCTGAATAGGTTTTTATAAATAGCATTGTTTATTTTATTAGGAAGTTACTTAAAAACGTTGAAATAATTAACACTGCAAGATCACGAAGAATTCTAAGTTGCACTAAAAATTAAATAAAACTGGTCTCAAAACTAAGGAATAAAATTAAAGAAATTTTTTTTGAATTTGATAACCTATAACTAATAGATGGCGAGTAGGGGCAGTTGCAGTTAGACGATCACGTAAGTAGTTGACCTATTGCAACCATATTAGTCGGGTAGCGAGACAATACGAGACTGCGATACCTAACAGATTTGAAGGAAGCATGGTTACAGGATTCTAGACAAGGATTCAAAGTTCTTAAACTAACTAGGCCCAAGAATAACTAGTAAAATAATGAATTTTGAAATGTTTTCATAAAACCAAGGATAGACCACTCCATAAAACCTTGCATGTACGTATGATCCTATCAACGAGTACACTAATAGTCAAGTTCTAAGTAGGTAGCATGTCATACATCCTAGCATATCTAGCCTCAAGATTTCCTTTATGAGTTGAGATAGAGATATTAAGATATAGACAACATAATACTGTTGATGCTGCGATGTAGGCTGGACTTGGCTTGGCTACGTACTCGTATTCCAAAAAGTAAAAACAGATCGTGACAACAATAATGCCTTCAATTTTTTTGAGCAAATTTAAAACATATTAAAACATGCCTAATAAGTTTGAACGCGTCACAAAGTAGGCAACAAGTGTTTAAAATGTTATATGCATAATATGGTTTGACATTTAGGATAATTGTTAAGGATGCACCACTATATCAATGTAAATCCAAGTGTTGATTTTCAAATAACTTAGAATGATTGGTTTGTTGCTACTTCAATTATGAAATTTTAGAATTGTTTTACAATGTTATATTTATTTTATCCGGAGTTCATTATCCAACTTCTCCTTTACTTTTAACAGAAATCATTAATATTTCATATTTATTTGCAAAATATAGAAATGCTCCTAGTTTTGATTATGTCATTTCTAAAATGGAAACAAAATTTCTAAAGCATTGATGTAAAATGCCTCTTTTATACTGCTTACCTGCGACTTTAGATCCTAAATAAAAATATGTGGTGTATTTATATTGTTAGATAATTTTTTGTAATATGAACGTTGAGCCAAGTAGCTTAAAATTTGAAACTAAAGAACATTTAGATACTCTAATTAGTTTATATGAAGGAAAAGTCGTATATATCGAATCGGTCGATGGGTACTACCTCTTACATTTGTAGTAGTATTCCTGGTTTAATTTCTAAGTTAACTTGTATTAAAAGTATAATACAAAAGATGAAAAAAAAAATATTCCCTCCCGACTCAATAAGTGTCCTTATATTTAAACTTCTACAATGACGATAAATTTTATTCTGGAACATATTTTTCAATCTTAAATTAGTGGAGAATTCGCAAAAAAACTTATCTTATATTTTTTCTTGGGCAACGATCTTCTAATGGTCCCCGTGTCTACAGTTCAGAATCTTGTTTTAGTGCAGATTCAAAAATACAATGTAAGACGAGAAGCAGTATGCTACCAAATATTTTGAAAGTTTGCATTCGCATTCAAGATTGGGTTCGTACAGAAAAACATACTTATTACTTAAGAGATTAAGGTAATGACACTAATGAACTATACTTTCCATCTTATGGACGACCCTACTGGAGCTGATATAACGCCCCAGTCCCATTTATGTTAGGACTAGGAATATTTTATGCCAACTGTATATATAAGGAAATATAATCCAATATGTAGATAATTACGATATATATACATAATCTGTAAATGTGAATATAACAATAAATGTCTCAGGCAGTTTATCTTATCCACAACAAATACGATAATAAATCCACTAGCAAAAAAATAATAGTCAATTTGAAGATAGCCGGGTGGAGACAGATCCACTACCAAACAAATGTAATATAAGTCTGTAAAAGCAGGGTAGATGTCAACACAAATGATAAATATCTCCAATGCTAAGATATGATCAAGGTTGATCAGTAGGGTATATCTCCTCGTCAGCATAAACCATCCCCAGAGCTGATCCATACTCCTGAAGATAATCCTGCTCATCTATACCCAGAGAAATTACCAGGTCCTGAAAGGAACGCAACAAGAAACATACAACATGCCAATATACTGAATGTAAGTAAACCATACAGGTCCTCTGACAATTATAAGTAAAATACAGTTTAAGAAAAAACCTCTGACGCATGAACACTCTGGCTAATAAATGGGATATGGCATAATTTTTTCTTGGGAATCAAGGACCTCAGCGCATAACGTTCCTCAGAATGACAGTGGCAAATATGGGAGGGTCATCTCACATCGTATCTCTGGCAGAGCTTCTGATAACAAAGGGAAAGTGCAACATGGCCCATTCGCTAATGAATTGTCCTCCACACCCCCCATGTCAATCCATGTCATGTCCATGACACATATGATCATCTAGTAACCGCTAAGTCCACTAAACATGCATATACTATCAGCAGTTATATCCTAATCGTCGAACGTTCCATACGTAACGAAGGCCAACTGAATAAGCAAGACCGTGTCCTACATGAGACTCACAACTCGTGGTATACTTGTGTCAAGGCTATAGGAGATAAGCCAATATCTCATGTCGATGGGGTGGTCAACTATACTAATTAAATAAAATTAAATAAACAACTAAAATAGTAAACGACTAAAATAGCCGTTCGTACCCAAGTTTGACTTGGACTCACAGTATGATAGAACTAAACAGGAAATAAATACTAAAATAAATAACAGTAATAAATTAACATAAAGAACAGTAAATCATGGTAAGGTTTTTTGCCTGGAGTGGTGTGAAGAATCGACAACGTCCGGATCGTCAAAAAGCAAAGGCTGTGAATGTACGTCTTCGGATGCTAAAATAAACATCACGAAGATTTTTGTCATAAAAATGTCTAAGATTGCCTACCTAAAAGTCTAATAATGAACACAAGGGCAAAATCATAATTTTAGGTCAATTCGGTGTTTGCAGTCAAAAAATAAAGGCTGTGAACGTTAACTCTCGTAAACGTCTCTACTTTCCACCAAAAAGTGTGCCAGAACTAAGGTCTCTAAAAGTCATCAAATTATATGTCTACGAGTCTGGTTTTAACAATATAAATCCAACCGTATGTCCCAAGTTGAATTTCGGTAGGCCATGCACAAATTCGCTCGTTGGATCGGGTACAGGCCCGCCAAAATAGCGTTCAGCTCAACATTTTAGAATCGGACCAAACTTGGCTCACAGGGCCAGAATAATTTTTTGAATCCGGTGGAACAAGTTTTGTCTCAGTCCGATGAACGGTTTGAAATTGGCCACAAAGTTTACAAAACACCAATATGATGGACTTTTGAAGGATACTGTTCGATTTCGTCGCACATACACAACGAAATCAAGTTCCATCGAATCCTACATGTCTAAAACATCCATACGCGTCTTTCGATGCTCATGGATTTCTACAAAGTCGCCCGGTTTGTCGGGACACATGCCGTATCGGGAATTTTTTTCTAAAATTTTAGTTTTTGAAACATTATTTTTCATTGTTTAGGAAATGATTTTAAACATAATATAATCAACTACTATTAAATGTAAAAAGGGATTAATGATGCCCTATATGTTGTCAACGAATGCCTTCAAATAGAATAAAAATTGTGCATGAATTGGAAGAAAATAGTGTTCAAAGTTGGGTAGTTGGACTAATTTCTGACAGTTCTACAATATAGTTTTTTATCAACTTTGGATCGAGTTTGCAATTAATCTAGGACATCAAAATTAATTCTATTTGAAAGGTGTCCTAGAGGGTCATGTAGGCTCTCTAAAACTTTTTACGGTTTGCTAAAGGACAACTACACAGAGAGAAAGATGGCGAAGAACAGGGGTACCTAGATGTGTGTTGCTGCTGTTGTGGGACGGGTTTTGGGTGCATTTTTTCGGCGATCGCCGGCTTTATGGTGGTCATTGGCGGTCGGAAAGGGGCGTCGGAGTGTCGTGAACTGTCTGGGTGGTTAGGCTCTGTCGAATGGTCAAGGGATAGAAGAAATAGGTTTCAAAAAGGATCGACGGGAGGTTGCGTTCATTCATAGGGGGGTCAGTTCCTTTTGGATAAGTGAATCTCACGAGTTATTAAATTTCTCGCAAGAAATCCAATATATATATATATATATATATATATATATATATAAAAGCATACTAAAAAAATTCCAAATAAATTCTAAAAAATCCAAAATTTTCTTTAAATATTTTTATAAAATTTCTAACATTATGATGTACAGTTCGTCATAAATGTACATAATGTAACCATTGACCGCTATGACGACTAAATCAAAATAATTATATTAATAAATAGAAAAACCTTAAAAATAAATAAAATATGGTTTTATATAAAATAATTGTTTTGAAAAATACAGGAGTTTACATTCTATCCAACTTATAAAAATTTTGTCCTTGAAATTTAAAAATCAACATGCTAACTACTAAATGCATTTAATGAGATGCATTAGTAAAAACAATTTATTGGAAAAAAATCACACCTTGATTCTCGAATAGATAAGGAAAACGGTTATGTATGTTTTTCTCACGCTCCCAAGTAGATTCACCTGGAGAGTGGTGCTTCCATGACACACGAACCTGAGGTATAGACTGGTTGTTGTGATCAAGGATCTCTACCGGCTGCTCCTGGTACGATAAGCTAGGGTCAACTATAATATCTGAGTGATCAAGGACATGACTGCTATCTGCAACATATCTTCTCAGCTGCGATACATGAAAGACATTATATACCTTTTCTAGTGATGGTGACAGTGCCACCTGTGGGCAACTTCACCTACCCGCTCCAAGATGTCGAATGGCCCAATATATCTTGGGCTTAACTTGCCACGACCTCCGAAACGAATCATACCTCTATTGGGTGATATCTTCAAGAAAACATATGGTCGTCTTCCTTAAACTCTAAAGGACATCGATGAAGATCTGCCCACTACTTTTGTCTATCATGTGCTGCTCGCGGGTGGCCTTGTATCTTCTTCACCTTCTCTACCGTGCTAACTACCAGCTCTGGCCCCAGAATCTGTCGCTCTCCTACGTCACTCCAACAAACAGGAGATCGACACTTTCTATCATACAAAGCTTCAAACGTAGCCATCTGAATGCTCGCTTGAAAGCTATTATTGTAGGAAAACTCTACAAGATTAAGATGGTCTTCCCAAGATCCTTCGAAGTCTAATATATGTAACCTCAACATATCTTCTAGTGTTTGAATAGTACGCTCTAACTAACGTCCATCAGTCTGAGGATGATAAGCTGTACTAAATTTCAGATGGGTACCCAATATTTTCAGTATGCTTCTCTAGAAATAAGATGTAAATCTAGAATCCCAGTCTGATATAATACTAACTGAAACACCATGCAACTTCACGATATGCTTTATATAAATATTAGATAATGCTTCGGTGAACTGGCCTGCTCTGAAGGGCAAGAAATGGGCCAACTTCGTGAGTCTATCCACAATCACCCATATCGCATCTCATCCAGTGGAACTCTTTGGAAATCCCGTTACAAAATCCATGGTTATATGTTTTCACTTTTACTCGGGAATAGGAAGCGGCTACAACAAACAGGCTGATCTCTGGTGCTCTGCCTTCAGCTGCTTACACACCAAACATTTAGCGACAAAACGAGCTATCTCTCGCTTCATCCCATGCCACCAATAGTCTTTCCACAAGTCTTAATACATCTTAGTCCCTCATGGATGTATAGAATATATCGAACTTTGTGCTTCTACCATCAGCGCTTGCCGAATCTATCCGTTGGGAACATATAAACGATTTCCACATCATAATGTTCCATCAGCATGGATGTTCAAGCATGTCTGCTCTCTGGCTTTGGTCCTCTCCTTAAGCGTTCAGAATCTAGTGTCGATGGGCAACGCTTATTTGATCCTGTCAACTAGAGAAGACTGTACCTTAAGATTAGCTAGGCTGCCATCAACTCCAGGTAGTATCACTTCTATTCCAATCTCTTGCGGATCTTCCAAGATATATCTCTGAGTAGTAGAAAAATAGTAGTAAGAAAATAAATCGTAGGCTTAAGGCTCAACGCATCAGCTACTACGTTAGCCTTGCCCGGGTGGTAATACAGCTCCAACTCGTAGTCCTTCATCAACTCCAACCATATCCGTTGTCTTATATTGAGCTTGTAAACCGCCCCCCCCCCCAAAAAAAAAAAAATTTATGCATTATTTTTTTAATTGAATAACTTAGGTAAAAGTATTGAGTAGTTATACAGTGTACGCATATAAGCTTTTCTTATAATAGCAGAGTATATATGCCTGATATTATTTACATATATTTGTTAAATATATTTTCTAATTTTATTTGAATGTTATTGTGAATTATTTGGAATTTATTTTGATTTTTTTAGAATTACATGATTTAATTAGAAAGAAAAGTATTAACTATTATTAAGTCTTTATATTATTAACTATTATTAAGTCTTTATATATATATATATATATATATATATATATATATATATATATATATATATATATATATATATATATATATATATATATATGTATATATGCAAATAAATGGAAATACATTTATAGAAAACATATTAGATATTATTTAAGATTTCTTGAAAAGTTTTATTTAAATTCTAATTTATAACTATTTATATAAAGAGAAAAGTGAGAAGTTCATAGGCAACTACAGTTCCTTTCAGTAATAGTAACTACAATAGCCGACTAGAGCTTCCCGCGAGCAGAAAGCGGCAAAGAAAGAGTTGATAGGATCAAATATTAAATCGATTGTCACCAAATCCTTCCCAAAATGAAATCCTAAAGATTCTCATCAACCCTAGGTAGCCTACGAAGGATCAAAGTGAGGATTTCGATTGCAAATAGGAAATGAACTATATGCATACGCGCAGTCGTGTGAAGTTTTTCGAAAAAAATCTATCAATACCCCATCTCCCCGACCCCAAGCAGCTGACCCCCTAGTACCTGGACACCCTGCGTGCGTCCTTGGCAGCCTGCATCAGTCGCGAGCTCACTAGAGAGCCGCCAGCACAACCCAAGGCCGACACTAAATATGTTGGTAATATCTGTTTCAGAATTGGACTTATAGATAGACTATCCTAGCTAATTTGACTATTCTAAATATGTTGGTAATATCTGTTTCAGCCCCTAAAGACTGTTGTGTAGTTGGACTTTATGTGGTACTGAGTGGTTGGTATTATCGATTTCACCAGCAAATGACCCCAGGTGAGTATATTTGTTATTTGTTTTCGATATTGATTATTACTATATTTCACTGTTTGTCATTCTTTATATGATTCTTGTCTCTTTTTATATTTTGTCATATTTTGTCGAGTTAGGAAGAAGAAGTACCAAGGATGTGTGATCTAACCTTATACATTATAGACATCATAGACATTGTAGACATCGTAGAGATTGTTAATTACTGGAAAGTAGACATCGTAGACATTATTTATTTTTTGTAAAGTAGACATCGTAGATATTGTTTATTTTATTACAAAGTAGACATCATAGACATTGTTTAGACATCGTAGACATTGTGGTGTAACAGTCCCTAGACCGATCACATATGAAAGGTACTTCAAATACTTAGAAAGTATTATCTTTGGTTTTTTTTTTTACGGTTATTTTCCTGTCTATTTTTTCATGTCTTTTCCTACTTATTTTCAAATTATATATTTTATGGTAACCTTTGTTTTATAGTCGTTATCATATATTAGAACTGTATTCAATGAATTGTACTTATTCCATCCTGACTGGGTAACCCAATATTTTCCAGGTTAGCCGCGACTACGCTTAGCATTGGAGAGATGGGTGTACTTGCAGGCCAAAACCAAGAGATTAGCTAGATAGATGAGTTGTAGTCATTTTTAATATTTGTAAGAGTTTCTATTTTTCTGCAAATGTAAAACTTGTGAATATTGTAAGTTTAATATAGTTATTGTGCATAAGCAATAAAGAATTTAGTTTATATTATTTTGAGAATCATGGCCTTGACAGCATTCTACCGCCGATATTGCGGCGTAGGCTGGCTTGGACACGCACTTGTATCCCGAAATGATGGAGCGGGTCATGACAGAGCTCCTTCTACATGAAGACATACTTGAGACTATCGTGATCAGTATAGATATCTACTTTCTCATCGTACAAGTAATGCCTCCAAAGCTTCAGTACAAAAGTAACTGCTACAAGCTCCAGATCATGTGTTGGATAGTTCTTCTCATGCACTCTCAGCTATCGTGATGTATATGTTATTACTTTTCCATGTTGCATCAGGACACATCCAAATCCCTTTCCAGATGCATCACTATATATCACTAATCCTCCTAGTTCTGATAGAATGGCCAAGATAGGAGATATGGTCAACCACTTCTTCAACTCATCAAAGGCGCCTTGACACTCGATTATCCATATGAACTCTTGGTCTTAGCGTGTCAACCAAGTCATAGGTCCAGCTATTCGTGAGAAATCTTGTACGAACTTGTGGTAATAACCTGCTAGTCCAAGGAAACTTAATATTTCAGAGACTGTAGTGGGAACAGGCACGACTTTACCGCTGATATTTTATCCGGATCTACTGAGATACCTTCTCATATGACGACATGCCCAAGGAAAAAAACCTTCTCAAGAAAGAAGTCATACTTGCCATGCTTTGTATAAAGCTTCTCCTTCCTTAATATCTCCAAGACTATCTGCAAGTGCTACTCATGCTCTTCACGGATCTTCAAGTATATGAGAATGTCGTCTATGAAGACAACTATAAACTTGTCCGGGTATTGATGAAAAACCTTATTCATAAGATTCATAATGACAGCTGGAGCATTGGTCAAACCGAAAGACATGACCAAAAACTCATAGTGTCCATTCCTGGTTCTGAATGCAGTCCTCGAGATATCTTCCTTTCGAACCTTCATCTGATGATAACCCGATCTCAAGTCGATCTTAGAAAATACTTTAGATCCTAACAATTGATCCAATAAATCACCAATGCACGGCAGAGGGTACTTGTTCTTTACCGTCATCCTGTCCAGAGCTCTGTAATTAATACACATGCGCACTGAGCCATCCTTCTTCGGCACAAATGAAACTGGAGCTCCCTATGGCAATACAGTGGCAGATGAAACCATTCTTAAGCAACCCGTCTATTTGAACCTTCATTTCTGCCAACTCCTTTGGCGCTAGTCGGTACACATGAGACGAGATTGTTTCAGCTCTTGGAACAAGATCTATAGAAAAGTCAAAGTCTTTGTCATGCGACAATCTTGGCAGCTCCTAGGGAAAAATATCTTGGAACTCAGTGACAATAGGAGGATGAGAAACCCCTTCTATCTCCATATGAGTTCGTAATGCTGGAACAACTCTATCACTAGAAGATTCTCCAGTAAACTCGAACTCCTTCTTTTTTGGTGGTCTGAACACACTACTGCCCTTGTGACAGTCAAAGGTGGTAAGATACTGACTTAGCCAGTCCATCCCCAGAACTACGTCAAAATTTGGCATAAAAAACCAAAAATCGAGACTTCATCTTCCTTCCATAAATTTATACAGGACATGATCTACATATGCTACTAACGGGCACTATCCCGCCCCCGGTGAGAATTCTAACATTCTGAGATAGAGGTAAAGTAGCAATCTTATGTCTAGTTGCAAAGCTGGTGGCTATGAATGAGTGTGTCAATCCAGTGTCAAACAATGCAATAGCAGGTTATGAAGAAACTAATATGATATCTGCTATAACCTCGCCCTCCTGAATTGACTCCTCTATAGCCAATGAAAAAGCTTACCCAAACCTTTGGTTGGAGCCCTGAGCTTCGGCTCTCTCAAGTTGAGAAGTCTGGGATGGTAACGGTAGACGAGGTGTTCCAGCCCTGAGCTTCGGCTCTCTCTGTTGCTACTGCTGTGCCATGGTCCGTCTTATGTCATTTTGGCTGGTCCAACTGCTGAATTGGGACGCTTTGGGCTAGCTTTCCTTTTGTTGATTCTCTCCTGGCGTCTGGCTGCAGTGACAACGACTGAGTAAAATATAGGTGCTACCGATCCTACTAACCTCCGCATCTCGAAAGTAAGCCCATCATAGTACTTTTCTGCCTTCTACTCTACCGTCTGGATCAAGTATTGTGTATATCGGCTCAGTCGAAGGAACTTTGTATTGTACTCCTCCACCGTCTTGTTACCTTGAGTAAGGTATATGATCTTGTCCCGGAGTTTTGCTCGTGTCATAGCTGGAATGTACATCTCCCGAAAGAGTCTAAAGAACTCCTCCCATGTAGCTTGCTCAGAGCCTAGCCTCTCATCTTCAGTCTCCCAGCAGTGGTATGTATTGCTGGTCAGCTGTGTCATGCCCCGACCTAGGAAATTGCTCATCCTCGCAAGATTTCACCCGAATCATCGTCCTCGCTGGGGCGTGATGCTGCACGAGCCTGGAGTTTCGCTTGTGCAAGGCAAGATAGCAGGTTCACAAAGTATTTATCTCAAATTGATAACATAAGCAGCGGAAGAAAACATTGTATATAATAATAATCTATTTTATTAATAATAAACTGAAGATTACAAGGCCTTGAATAGCCCAACTGAATATGCCAAATGGCTACAACGCTCATGATCTCGCTAGCTCACAAAGGATTACATTGTCCCATACATTATGCCTCTTTATAGCCAAGAAGCAATCTTCGGCCGAACATCTCCATATTGCAAGTCCGAACGCCAATGCTGTAGCTTGCCTCAAACTGCTAAGGACTCCATGCCTCGGTACGTCCAAGCCAAGCCCCGCCCCGAGCCGAACATATCTTGAATCTACAAGCAAACTAGTGGAGGATTAGTGCTTTCGTCCTCGCTGTACTGATCAAGACCAACTCGCACCCAAACCAACACTAAGTATATTTTGTTTGCCATAAAAATCAAAGACAGGTATTGCAGAACACTGAAATTGATTGCAAACTCGCTTGTACAAAGGAAAGCCTAGAAAGAAATCCTAGGAAATAATCTAAATACAATTGTTTACTTTTGATTCTGGGGGGTGACGGTGGAGGCTCAGAAAAGTGCTATCAACTCTGCCTTACTCCGTGGACTATCTGATGAAGTCTCTAGCTCGTGAAGAAATTACTTCTCTTTTGAAGGTTTCCAGCCTTTGCAGGGGTGTGGCACCCTGCTATTTATAATAGGATGTATTTTAAGCCGCATAGATGGCTTACGGCCACGTGGCTGATCAGCACGCAAAGACCCGCTCTTGGGCTGACATCTGTCGATTTGTTGGAATTTTGTTGCAGCAAATCTGGGTAGTTAAGGACTTAGTCAGATTGCCACGTGTCCTGTTGCGTATGGTTTTCTCAGTCTTCGATCAAGTGGGGTCGCATGAGGCTCATGCGGCCTGGATCATAGTTACTCTTGGTTGCATGAAGTTTGGAAATTTTGGGGCCGCATAAGCTGAGCCGTATGAGGTTCATGCGGCTTGGATGACACTCTTTTGACCGTATAGAGGCGTACGAATCCTGCTTTTGGGTGACATCTCATGTCTTATCTTTCTTGTCGAAGTGTCAGAACTGTCATGTTTTGCCAGGACTTGTCAGCTTTATCAGTCGAACTGCTCCTCTTTGGCTGTATATTTTTTTTCTACAGCTGTTTGTCGACGGGCCGTATAAGTCTTTGAACAGTCATGCGGCTTTCTTTCATGTGGACCTGTTTGGCCCAAAGTACCTATGTGGTAATTTGTAGTTCGCATGAATCCCATATTTTTTATGCTTCTACAAGACCCCCTTCAAAGTTTTCAAATTGTAAATTTGGAATACTTTGAATAAGAAGCACGAAAATATGTCAAGCCATAGGGAGTTTTCATGTTATAGTAAGTTGTTTTCGAACTGCAAAGAGATCTTGAGTCACAGAGAAATATTGAGCCGTAGGAAGGTCCCGAGTCGCAGAACAAATCTTGAGTCACAGGGACGCTTCAAGCCGCAGAGAGTCTGGCAGCTGTCACTGCTGCATTTAATGCTCTTGATTTGATTTCAGATTTGGATTCTCTTTTTTCGAGATAAAGTTGACGATTACTAGGGATAAAGTCCCCAAACGTCATCATTATCTTTAATGATCTCGATAATCGAAGCGGCACCCTCTCTGGACACTCTATAAATAGGAGTGCTTCTGAAGAGAAAATTTTCTTTTTTTTTATCTTCTTCTCTTTCATCTCCATCTTTCTGTCTTCAATGGCTTCTAAAGCCTCTAAGTCGACTGCGGCCAATGGAAAGGGGCTTGGTTCTCCATCGAGAGCGGCGGACTCTTCTTCCACTCACTCCGATGTGCACCCTCCCATTAAAGGTAAGGACGGTAGGAAGACGATGGCCATGTCGTATGTTTTTATGCACAGGCCCATGCTATATTGCTTTCTGTGTAATAAGCTTGGTCGATGCGTGCCCTATCTCAGTTGAACCATATGTGTTCTGTATGATAGGGCCGTATAAGCTGAGTTGCATAAGCGCTACATAAAAGACTCAGAACTGATCTGCATAAATACTGCACAGTTGTGTCGCATAAGTGTCTCCTGACTGAGTCGCCTGGGTTTTTCATATCTCGAGCCGCAGGAGCACTTTGAGTCCAAGCCCCATAAGTACCTCATTACCGAGTCGCATGAACACTTTGTGACTGAGCCGCATGAGCACCCCTTTTTGATTTGATCGGCCTGAGTGTCCCCCGACTGTGCCGCATGAGCGTATGACTTTAACCGCCTGCATCTCATGCCACATAGGTCTTGTTTTGGCTAGGTTGAAAGATGAACTTCTAACTTTTACGTCTTCTGTCTTTTACAGTGTACCTGCCCTTAGCTCCTTCGGGGGAAATCTTGATAGGATATGCTCAATCTGCGTTGGATATAAATTTTGACCAGATAGTCGAACGTGTGTCGACTTAGATTAACCGAAATCAACCTGAAGACTAGCTGAGGAAGATCAGAAACCAGTCTTTCTTTTTCTTACTTAGCATGATGAACTCCGGGCAACTAAACGTCATTCACCCGAAGCTTATGTTTTTATTCGGAGATGTTCTGGCTATTTTAGATCCGAGCATCATAGAGACTCTTGAGAGTCGGGACTTCTATTTTCAAGGGGAGGCAATTCACATACCCTTGATGGAGCGCCATTTTCCCTTGTCCGATTTTAGTATGGTACCTTTTGAGAAGAAGATGTCGAGCTCTCTAACTCTGGATCAACAGGGGATCTTTGTAGGCCATATCCGTTTTAACAACCCCACAAGGTCAGTAGTCGCAGTGAAGGAATCAATGAGCTACTCTATTATTGGGCTGGCCCCTGGCAGTCTCATCAACGAGGTGAAGCCCAATATGTTTTTCTCTGAAACTGACACCTTTTTGAATCAGATTGCTCGCAAAGGGTCAAACCCTGCAGGGAGATTATCCTTACTAAACTGGCAGCATCGTTCCCCTCTATGGGTTAACCTGACTTCTTGGATCCTGACAAAGTATGAGGGCATCCTACGATAGAATGGCCTCTATTACGCCATTAGGGGGTCCTGCAATGGCTTATTTATGAACCCAAAATTATTTATGGCATTGCTTGAAATGTACAACTGCCAGACAGGGACCTTCATCACTCCAGGTGGAGAGATGGAGCTTGCTCTTCATGAGATGCATGGTGTGTGCAGATTTCCCTGGGGCGATGAGGCTTATGAGAAGTATACCCCGACAAACAAAGAATTCGAAGAACTAGAGCGTTAGTATCCTGGGTTCCTAGTCGTATATCAGGAATTGCTCTGTCACCATAGTACTTGTCAACAAATATCCAAGAAAAAGGATGATAGTTCACAATGGAACCTTCCTCATATCACGTCTTGGATGGGCTTTCTTTTTAACCTCAGCACGTTCGGTCGAGTCGCTGTTAGGAGTCCTCAATCTCCGGAGAAGGTGGATGCTCAGGTACAAAGTACTAAGAGGTCCCGTGCTGCTGGTGACAGATTTTGGAGCCTGAGTGATACTTTTAGCTATTATTATCATGATACCCAACCTCTATCTGCTAAGGCTATCTTGGCCGGATACCTGATGATATGGTTGAGGGTTTGCATCATTTTGACGGGTTCAGGTACGATCGAAAGGATTAGCCGCAATCTGATCCTTCCAGCGGTGAAGCTAGTTTTTGGGAGCAAGTTGGCTCTGCTTCCTGCTATGGTATGCAGCATCTATAGGGGTCTTCGTTCCTTAACGTTAAAAGTTATCGCTCATGATCTTACGAAACCCTTCAACAGAATCAAGTTGTCGTATCATTATTTAGTGGGGTGGTTGTTGATGCATTGCCCCTCTCTGATGCAACCTGGTCCGGAAGGCGATGCGACTAGCAATGATGCCTTTATCTACCAGTATCGTGACATGCCATGGAACTGTACCAGCTTTCCTGATTGTCGAGTCACTCTCGTACGAGTGGAAGATACTTTTTTTTGTCTCGGTCCCGCCTTTTACCGAGGAGGAGATGGGACGCATTCACCTTGATAGTGCTGTTGCGCCCAAGTCTTTATCAGAAAAATTATTTCGCTGGTTGCAGAGTATACGTCCCTCCCATTTGGTGTACCGCAACCGCAATGTTGTATACCTAGAGCCATACCTACCTAGCCTATATTCTCGATAATTTGTGTATAGCCAATTATATTTGGATACCCCTAACCCTTGTCTGTGTTTTGAGGGGAGTATCTTGGATGGTATCCGAGCCTGGCACTATTATTCGGCAATCCATACCCCTGTCAGCTTCGTCTTACCAGATGTCGAGACTTCGGGGCGTATCACATACATCGCAGCTCTTCGTCACATATCTGTAAATGTGCCTCCCAACAACTTTGATCCTCGTACCAGTTCTATTGTCGGTATAAAATTATAGGAGCGACTGAGGAACTCTCGAAAAAGGACGAGGAAGGAAAAGAGAAAAGCTTCTGATTCTGACTCTGACAGCACAGAGGAGGAGGAAGATGACTATGAGGGTCACCAGCCCTCTACAAGTCCTTTTGCTATACGTGTGCTTTCACCTGTGTCGAATCCTCCATGTACACAAAGCGGACCCGAGCCTCTTGTCGCTGGTAGACCTCGATCTCAGAAGCGGATTGCGGCTAGGTTCCGTAGGCATGGTATCGGGGAAACGGGTAGTGGCACCGAAGTTGATACGAGGGTAAGTTCTTTTATGATAAGCCCCAATGTTATCCTTGGGATGTTATCCGAAGGCTCTCCTTTACATGCATCGGAGGAGACAAACCTTTTGTCACCGGATGCCTCCCATACGGTTTCTTCTTTGGGTCCTGACCCTGAAGTTGCGGGGTCCTCACAGGCTGGTGCTGATATCATTATGTCTGTACCTGGAGCAACAGGGTCACGAAGGACAAGCCTTGATGGTTTGGGTGCTGTTGCTGACACCACTGGAGTTGTGAAAACGGTGAGAGGAGCTAAGACAACTCCGGCTGAGCCTCAGCCTTTACCCTTCTCCTCTGCTAAGCTATATCGCTTTCTTACCAATGAGGAGATTTTTTGCATCAACTCCATCTTCTTTGTGTCAAGCTGATTGCTGGTTGTGCTGGACCTACAGGACCTACCTCGCCGCTACCGGTGGTGGACGCGGCCGCGGAGGAGGAAATAACAGAGGATCCAAAGGATGACCTGGTACGAGCAAGGAACATTCCTTCTCCCCTACCAGCTCGATTTGAGGGGCCTTCCACCGTGTTGAGCACAGACATCCCGGCTCCTTCCACCTCTTTAGCACATACGGGATCGGTTGGAACTGCCTCTTCCTCGGAACTTGAACCTTCTGCCCTGTCCGGCCCAGCCTTCAGCTCCTTTGGGCTACGAAAATTGTTGTTGTACGGGAGTCACGTCGGTCGGAGTTTGTTTCCCTTATAATAGAATCTTCGAGCTCAAGTTTACCTCCTTCCCAGAAGCCTTCATCTTCCTCAGATGCTATCTCGTCGACGCCGTCCTCTCTAGAGAATTTGGACGAGTCGTCAAGGGACGTTGTCGAGAGCTTTTATCGCCATTTGAAACGGGGGGTCGAGGCCGCTTTGAGGAGAGGGACTTCATTTGTCGTGGCCTACCACTGTGCCTAAGGCCAGATTGCCCTACTGAAGATGCTTCCAGGTGGATAAGGGGTGGCCATCCTTCTGGAGCACAAGCTGGCAGAGGCTAATCAGTGCCTAATCCAGTTACAGAAACTACGGAAGGTTGATTTGTCTGCCATGGTGGAGCAGGAGCGTGCTTTCATTATATCAGTTGTAGAAAAGGTGAAGGCTGTTCAAGAGACAACAAAGCCCTCCTTAGAGAAGGACCTCCAGAAGTTGTCCCTTAAGTATGACAAGCTGAGCCGGGAGGGAGAGATTTTCTTGACTCGTGAGGAGACCATTACTCGAGCTATGGCCGAAACTAACGAGCAGCTCCTCCAGCTCTAGGCTAGGCTAAGATCTATTGGGACTGAGCTCCAAGCCACTCGCCAGGAGAGTGAGAAGATCTGGAAGGAGACTGATGAAGTCACTCGAGCCTCTGCTGCTTTAGAGGGAGTACTGAATAAATTGGAAAAAATTGGCAGGCTCATGCGCATCTGGAGGACGCCGAGAGGTTATCCCAGGAAGCTGAACGCCGAGACAAACTGAGAATTGAGCGCTCAACTGCACAGCTGGAGGGCGTTCTCAGCAAGTTGTGTTTTGCTGATGAGTAGTGGACTTTGCTTTTTATTTTTCTTTTTTTTTTGGAGCCGAATACATTCTCTCCGCTCTGAGGAGCTTGTAATGGCATTTTGATGAAGAATATCCCCTGGGGGGAACTTTTTTGTGGACCTATTGCCCTTTGGTGCATTTTTGAAAATGTGAGCAAATAGATTTGAAAGATATTTTTGTAGACCTACTACTCTTTGATACACCGATGGTGCGAGTAATAAATTAGGATAATTTTTGGGAACTTATTACCATTTTTGTATACTGGCGATGCGAGTACTGATAACAAGTGGAGAGAAAACCGACATATTTACTCAGAGGTAACAAGGACGTGGTAAATATAGGTCTGAAGTATGGCCTTCCTACTCAGAGGTAATGAGGACATGGTAGGAGTAGGCCAAATGGGGGATACATAAAACAACTCAGAGGTGTTATCAACGTGGAAGTTCTATGTATTAGGTGATTTGTCAGTGATGGATGGGAAAACAACTCAGAGGTAATGTGGAAATGGTTTTTTTTCCCGTTTGGAGAATTTTGTGGACCTATTACCCTTTTTGAATACTGATGGTGCCAGCAATAGATTATGATAAGTTTTATGGACCTATTACCCTTCTGTGCACTGGTGGTACGGGTAATAGATTAGGGTAAGTTTTGTGGACCTATCACCCTTCTGTGTACTGGTGGTGCGGGTAATATATTTTGAAATGAAACCCAACGGGGGTGGTATGGGCGCGATATATGGTGGTCGAAACATTAAGACGAAAGTTCAGACGTATCAATATATATGACTTGTCACTCGTAGAGATGCAATACGAGTCCCCTCGGACGGGGGAGAACAGAGTGTAAGTTCAGGGGTACTTGATGTACATAACTCGACACTCTAGGTAGTATTTATTCTCTCTCTCTTTTTCTTTTTTTTCTTTTTTTTATCGACAGCCTCTTATTGAAGAGATAAGGAACTCCGTCCATGGGGATTACATTATTAGGAGAGGTACCATCCGCCTGTGCCACCAGGTATTCGACGAGTTCTACGTCCTCTTCGGCTAGCCCCTGCGATCCTAATGGTTGGGATGCCGTCTTGGGCAACTTGACCACCAAGGGTCGAACTTGAAATATTGGCTTGCTTGAGTATGTCGGATCGGCTTTTAGTTACCTGCTCATCTTGAAAAGACGGGTGATAATTGGCTCGACAAGAGATTTTGTGTCTTCCGATTATCTTCGGATGGATTTTGGCAATCGGATGACCATCGGCCCTATGAGGGGCTTTGGCTCTTGACTTTGGGAGTCGGATGACCATTGGTTCCGACTGCGCAGCTTGAACGAGAGAACCAGGCACCTCTTCATATAAACTTGCGACAAGGGGTGCGGCTTTGCCCGATTTACGAATTAAGGGTTCCTCTGGCCCTGTGATGGTCTCCTGTTTGTTAGTGACGTACTTCTTAGATTCTTCATATAGACAAGCCTCCGAAGAATAATAAGACTCAACCCTTTTGAAGGGATCGGTGTAGGCGAATTCGGTCCTCACGAAGCCGTATCTATTGACATACTTGATGCACTGGTAGAGGGTGGATGGCACGATCATATAGTCATGTATCCACTGACGCCCCAAGAGGATATTGTACGGTGTATCTACCTCTATGAAGTAGCAGGTAACTTCCGTCTTCAAGTCACCAATCTGGCACTTCAACCGGATCTTCCCTAGGGGATAGCTTCTTCCTGAGTTAAAATCGCTAATGGCAGTGTTGGTTGCCGCTAGCCGATGCATAGGGATGCCAAGAAGTTGGAGCAGGCTTTTTGGGATGATGCTTATTGACGAGCCAGGGTCGATATGCTTCCGATCCACTTTGATGTCGCCTATGTGTAGGACCGATTGTAGGAACGAGTTGTAAAGCACAATACTTTAGAGGGGGTGAATAGAGTAGGCAGCAGAAATTAACTATTTAAAAATATTAGTAACAAGATCACAGATAATATATCACAGATATGTAAATAAAAAGTAGAGAGTAGAGAGCAAACGCAAACACAAAGATGTATAATGGTTTTCCTCTTGTGAGGACTAGTCCAGTCGGAAGAACTCTAGCTTCCAGTTGAATCCACTATGGAAAATTATCACAAGTTTTCATCTAAAGTTCTTGCAACTTCTACAACACGAGCTTTGATCCGAAGTACTCGACCAACTTCAATTGTGAAGTGTGTACCTTCAATCAAGCCTCTGATTACAACCACTCTTGAAACTTCTAGACCATACCGTACTGGCAAATCGACTAGAGGATTGTAACTGGCTTGGGATTTGAAAATGAATAGCTCAGAACACTTTGGATGAAGTAGTAGGCTTATAGAGAAGAGATATGAAAGTGAATTGGTGAATGAGTGAATTAAAATAATCGAAATCCTTCTCTATTTATAGTTTTTCCAAAGGCAGAATTCTGACAGAATTCGGGCAGAACTCTATGAGAAAATCTCGTTGGGATCCGTAACTGTGGGAAGACCAAATTCTAAAAGCAACGTTCACTAACCGAACTCTGGCCGAACTCTTGTCGAACCCCCGATGCGAGGCCTCGGATAGGTCGTTAGGCGGTTCAGAGAAAGCTTCTTGTATAACGTCGTCTTTGGCCCATCAATAATACTCCATTGCATATGTCCTGGTTTGACAAAGCTTGATCATGCTTACTGTATGTCTATAAATACATATTAGAAGAACAAAGCAGTATGATGCATTGTGATACAAACATGAAAATATGATATAGAACATTTAGGACAATGCTAAGTTTAAGTAGCAACATGATAGTGATTACATTAATATTAGTGATGTCATTATGGTAAACTCAATTGATTAGCCATATTCAAAAACATGATAATCATTGGGCTAACAATCTCCCCTTTTTTGATTATGGCAAATTCTTTAAGTTTAATATATATACAATAGATGCATGTATCACTAATAAACACATAATACTAGAATATTGTGCTAAAACTTAAACTTATTTCTCCTCCTTTGACATGATCAAAAATAAGCTCCCCCGTAATTAGAGCTGAAATGAACTCGAGCATAAGTAAATGAGGAAAGCAAAAATAATCATGATCAAGGATTAGGAGAATAGTATAACGACAAGTATAGAAAATTGCATAACTATAGTAGAAAAACTTGTCAAAAATAGTTGGTTAAACTTAAAAACATTGAAATCAACCAATACATAGTTCACCAACTAGAAATCCAAAAATGACATTCAAAACTCATTTTGTTCATCAAATTGTATTTTGAAATAGACCAAAAAAAATATTAATATAGTAGGATTCAATCATTGGTCATAAATAAATCATGAGGAATAGAAATTCGCAGATCTAGTATATATATAAAAGAATCAAAAATATAATGAGACTTTTAACAATGATCACAAAAAAAAAATTATGATTCATAATTTGCCCACACAAATTAGTGAATCAATTACATAAAGAGTATAATCATCGAAAAGGAAAAAAATACTAGATTCTATTAAAAATCTATACCAAAGTTCATGCATTTGAATTCAATTACCTTAGCATGATGTATATCCATCAGATAAACATGAAGGTAATGAAGACAAAATACTTGAGAAGAAAAAATTCAGTCGACTTGAGTGCTCCCCCGCAAAGTATGATCAGTCTAAATATAGATAATCATGAACTTTGAGATAAAACCTCAAAAAAATGCCAAAAGTAATTTTAAACTCAACCAAATAAGGATAATTAAATATATATTAATTTTGGCAGGATAACTTTTAAAAACTCAAAAATGAGAGAATTAAAAATAAATATTAAAATCATATATTCTCTCATAAACTCAATACAAATCAAATATCATGACCAACTCAACAAGATATTTAAATAAGACAGTGTAAGTCATGGTGAACTAGGTATATCACATATTAAGGGCATAAAATAATTGAAACAATTAATTTGCTCCCTCTTAAAATATGCGTGTCTAGTTCCGAAGAAATTTATATGAAAAATTAGATAAAATAAATAATAACAAAATCTAAGGAATATCCAAGATATACATCTTTTCTTTCCTTTGATCAAATGCATATAAAATTCCAAACTCAAAACAAATATCATCTTTAGGCAAGAAAAAGAAATATCCAATAAATAAATGCTTAAAGATGAAAAGAATATGTCTTCAAAAAAAATAACACAAATTATTTCATGTAAGTAAAAGATTTTTAAGAGCTATCTTTAATGCGAATAATGGACATCTTCAATAAATCAAAAAGGAATCAAAAAGACTTTTCAAAAATGTGGAATTTATTACGAAAAACTGTCTTAGTAAATGTTTGAATGCGTCCATTTAGTCCTCAGACTGAAAGCTGGCGATTCGAATCACGAAAACAATTTCAATAAAAGAATCCATAAATCATAAATAAATTTATTTGAAAAAATAAACATAACTAGATAAATGTCCAAAGAAAAGTGTATTCTAGATATATGGCATGTCAAGGAGATAATTGACTTGAAACAATTAACCGTTCCACCTTTACATGGCTATATCCAAAAATAATAATATTGACAAAATTTTAAAATAAAATTCATAGACATATTTTCGGAAGTAGAAAACTAATTCAAAAATATTAGGTCTTCTTATCAAAGTTCATTTCTTCCCTTTTAAAGCCTTAGCACGGTGTCCATCCGATAACCGGAGGCTTTATAGAAAAGAAATGCTTTGAGAGAGAGACATTCAATATGCATGACTTCTCCCCTGCAAAGAATTACTGTTGTAGACAGTAAGTAACTTGAATAAGAAGATAATAATATAAATCTCAAAATCATTGAATATTACACAAGTTAAAGACGAAATCACAAGACCATAATATTCAATGAGTAGTCACGAATACGAAAAACAATCATCTTTAGACAAAAGAAGAAATATCTATTAAATGAACATTTAAAAAATAAAACAATCAAAAGTTATTTCAAATTAGCATGATGAATAATCATATAAGTCAAAAGATGACATAAATTGATCTATGCTATAGAATCTCACAATCGACAAGATAGATCAACATATGCTACCTTTTGTGAAAATATAAAGAGAGAATATTATCCATCAAATCTAAAATTCAAAATCTATCAGATAATAATTGCAACTAGATCTCAATAAATCTTAAGTTTATAAAGCGTTGATCAATCTTGGGTTAGTTGTAGGGGTACTGTCGCAGCTAGCGGAGGTTCACCGGGGAACACTTAAGTACCGCTTCGCTTCGACAGTAGTCGTGGTGACAGACAGGCCCTTTGTAGGCTTGTACCCAAAATAAATCTCTTCTTTAATAACCGAGAATTTAAGAAGAATTAGTGCAATATGAAATAAATTATATTCTATGGACGAAAATCTTAGAACAATGTAGCATACAGTATAAGATGTATCAATTACATTTATCCATATGTGCTACAAAATCATTGGGTAACAATAAAATATAAAATATTTGTAAATCAAAATGTTGGACCTAGATATGCTGATGTATTCTGGAACCTAGGAGACTGGGTTCAGTACCTTGGATCCAGAACTAGACGATAGTTGCAAGTACACATTAATAAATCTTAAGTCTATAAAGTATTGATCACTTCGGGTTAGCTGTAGGGGTCGATTTTCAGCTAGCGGAAGTCCGAAGACTAGTGTACCGTGTCGCTTAAGGCTATTTACACCTGTATGACAGAAGGACCCTTTCAGCTTGTTCCTTAAATGATTTCTACTCTTAAGAACTTAGATTCAAAGAAATATATGCAGTATCATCGAGCAACATCGAAATCCAGATTCTCTAAATATAAAAAAATACTCAAAGAATGGTTTATCAAGATCAAGATATTAAAAATATCATGTATCCAAAATGTTTACCAAAAAGCCAAAAAATATACATCATTAAAAGAGGCTTTGAGGAAGAAGCTAATAAAGATAAGAACATAAAAAGAAATAGCTTAAGTATGAGATAAGCACAAGTTTAAAAACTACTTTTTAAAATAATATAGAACTTGAACTTAACTCATATATCCCCATAAAGATATTTATACAAAAATATAAAAAACATATGAGCAATATGTAAATGAAAATGAATTATGTATCCTTGATAAGCATAATAAAATATTATCACAAGATCAAAAACATGTATAAATAAACTTTGTCAGACAAAGATGTAATTGATTCATAAGAAGTTAATCACAATAAAATTTGAGAATCAATAATGAAGTATATTATGCAAGCACAAGGTTAATATAAAAATATATGTATATACTTTTCAAGTAAATAGAAGACTCATGCTAAACATACATACTTACAAAATACTGATCAAAGTAAATACGACATGTTAAAAACAAATCGGTAAGAAGTGACCATTAAAAATATTAAAGGCAGATAGTCAAAAACAACAAAAAAAGCTCCTATGCATGTTTCAAGGATAAAACTTAAATAAAGAGCATACAAAGATAAATGTGTCACACTAATATAATACTATATAGTGTGAACTAAACATTTAAGCTAAACTGCTAGTCAAGCTAGGATTATGTCTCACATTGATTCAAACAATAAACAATTTAAAAGATATCAATGAAAGCTAATAGTAAGAAATCAATAAGAGCATGCTAGATATTAGGAACTATTTAGTAAGCTTGTTACCGAAGTGGTTCTAGTGACCACACTTCTGTTGGTGCAATTGCATGGAAGATGACCCTTGTAGCTTTGCAATCACCAACATGTTCCATGGTTCTATTTGATATGAGAAGCTTCACCTGCAATATTAGGTGAAGACTTTGGTATCCAATACTTGGATCCACATTTGTTAGCTTTGGGAACCCATTTGCACAAGTTTATATCAACTAGTTTTCTAATCTGATAACGATTAGAAACGTGTCCATTCAAACCACAATAATGATATAAGGAATTAATAGTACTATGTACAGCAGTATGAGAATGTGCAGTGGGATGACATGATGTGCGTGGATACTTGTAATAGAAAGCATGGTTGTGTGAAGCTTTAGCTTTGCTTGCTTCCTTTGTAAAAGATCTGACGTGTGTGACTTTGTGATGTGCTACGTGTCTTGTGTTAGACTGAGTCATAGGTTATACTACATGCTTTCCCAGTCTAATCTCTAACCTTTCAGAGTTAGCACAGATCTCAACATACTTAGCAGAAAGAGCATTAATTCTATATGAAGCAATAGAATACTTCTTCTTTTCTGATTCTAGTTCCTCCCTAAGTTTAGCATTTTCTTGAGTGCTTTTCTTAATGCAATCAAGTGCCTCATGCAATCTAAACTTCAGTATGGAAATCTCAGTAGAATTATCAGAAGAAGAACTATTTCTAGCATCATTCAATAAGCAAGTAAGCTTTTCATTCTCATGCTTATAGGATAGAATATCCTTTCTAGCTTGCTTATACTTATCTAATATTTCTTGTGTTCTTCTAATAGATCACTGAAAGCATCAGATAAATCATCATAAGAAAATTCATTCTCTTCAAGAAGGAAATTATTCTGTACCTCGTTCGATAATGTCATTGAGCATAAATTTGCAGCTTGATAAGGTTTTTCTTCTTCAGAATCTGTTGCTTCGCTTTCACCTATATGCTCGTGCTAGTGTACTTGTGAGACGATGATCTTCCTTTATTTGATTGTTCGTAGTGACTCTCCTTTCTAGTAGTACAATCTTCTTGGATGTGGTCTATCTTCTTGTAGTTGTCACATACAAGCTTTTCTTCGTATAAGAGATTGTGTTGTACCTTAAATTCTAATTTCTTCATGCACATATTTGTATCATTATGAAGACTATTCTTCTCTCTGGAGTTGCTAGCTTTGCTTTCATACCTGCACTCATAAGTAGCTTCAAGAACTTTCCAAATTTTATGAGATGTTGTGCAAGTACTAATAAGATTAAATACATTTGTGTCTACAGTACAATAAAAGATATGTATAGCTTTTGCATCAAGGCTAGCTAACTTCTTCTCTTCTTCCATGTAACTATAATAAGGCTTGTTGATTATAGAGGACGTGAGAATAGAAGTGATAGTAGGCTTTTTGTAGCCATTGACAACAATTAACCATAAGTCAAAATCTAGAGACTTCAGGTAGAAGCTCATTCGTGTCTTCCAATAACTATAGTTTATTCCATCAAATAGTGGGAGTCTATTTGAGGATTGCTCTTCAGTTGTGAAGTACATACTTGTCATATGTGATACTGTGATCTATGTAACAGCTATAATAAATAAGAATATAGTAGCAATGTTACCTCGCTTTACCTGCATAACCCGCTCTGATAATAAGGATCTGTTCAAAGGATGTTAAGCCAAATAATAAAGTCCTTGCTAGGATACCAATTGAAGGAGCAATTGGTATAAACAATAATATCTCTATAAGGAGCACATGCAATATTATTTCTAGAAGGAGCACCTGTTCTGATACCAATTGTAGAAGAAATTGGTATGAGCAACAATATCTATATAACAAGCACCCGCTCTGATACCAATTGTAGGAACAATTTGGATCAGAATATAATACCTCTAGATGGAGCACTGGCTCTGATACCAAGTGTAGGAACAATTGGTATGATAGCAATACCTATATAAAGAGAACCCGCTTTGATACCAATTGTAGGAACGAGTTGTAAAACGCAATACTCTAGAGGGGGGTGAATAGAGTAGGCAGCGAAAATTAACTATTAAAAATGTTAATAACAAGATCACATAATATATATATATATATATATATATATATATATATATATATATATATATATATATATATATATATATGTATATCAAAGATATGTAAATGAAAAAGTAGAGAGTAGAGAGCAAACACAAACACAAGGATGTATACTGGTTTTTCTCTTGTGAGAACTAGTCCAGTCGGATGAACTCTATGTAGGAACAAAATCGTAACGCGCAATACTCTAGAGGGGGTGAATAGAGTTGGCAGCAGAATAATGCTAATTAAAAATTATTAGCAGCAAGATCACAGAATAATAATCATAACTAAACAATGTAAAGGCAGAGATAAGAAAGCAAACGCAAAGATAGCGATGTATATTGGTTTTCCTCTGTTGAGGACTAGTCCAGTCGGTAGAACTCTTGCTACCAGTTGAATCCACTATTTACAAAATCGCAATTTTTCTTACGAAGTCCTTGCAACTTCTACAACGCGAGCTTTGATACAAAGAACTCGTCCAACTTTAATTGTGAAGAGGTATTCTTCTATCAAGCCTCTGATTATAATAACTCTGAAACTTCTAGATCGTACCGCACTGGCAAATCGACTAGAGGATTATAACTGGCTTGGGATCTGAAAATTAAAGCTCAAGAAAAAAACTCTTTGTAAGACAGTAGGCTTTAAATAGAGAGAAGATTGAAAGTGAATGAGTGAGTTAAAATGATCGAAATCCTTCTCTATTTATAGGAGTTCCAAAGACAAAATTCTAGCAGAATTCGGACGGAATTCGGGCAGAACTCGATGAGCAAATCTCGGTCAAATCCGCAACTTGAGGAGGACCAAGTTCCAAGGAATTCAAAAATCAAAATGGCCACTAACTGAACTCTGGCCGAACTCTGGCCGAACTCTGGCCGAGTTCTATCAGGGTTTGGTTAGGGTTTTTCAATTATAGGAGCAATTGGTATGAGCAAAAATATCTATATACCAAGCACCCGCTCTGATACCAATTGTAGGACCGATTGTAGGAACGAGTTGTAAAGTGCAATACTCTAGAGGGGGGTGAATAGAGTAGGCAGCGAAAATTAACTATTTAAAAATGTTAGTCACAAGATAACAGATAATACATCACATATATATAAATTAAAAATAGAGAATAGAGAGCAAACGCAAACACAAGGATGTATACTGGTTTCCCTCTTGTAAGGACTAGTCGAGTCGGAAGAACTCTAGCTTCCAGTTGAATCCACTATAGAAAATCATCACAAGTTTTCATCTGAAGTTCTTGCAACTTCTACAACGTGAGCTTTGATCCGAAGTACTCGACCAACTTCAATTGTGAAGTGTGTACCTTCAATCAAGCCTTTGATTACAACCACTCTTGAAACTTCTAGACCATATCGTACTAGCAAATCGACTAGAGGATTGTAACTGGCTTGAGATTTGAAAATGAATAGCTCAGAACACTTTAGAAGAAGTAGTAGGCTTATAAATAAGAGATATGAAAGTGAATTGATGAGTGAGTGAATTGAAATGATCGAAATCCTTCTCTATTTATAGTTTTTCCAAAGGCAAAATTCTGACAGAATTTGGGCAGAATTCAGGCAGAACTCTATGAGAAAATCTCGTTAGGATCCGTAAATGTGGGAAGACCAAATTCAAAAAGCAATGTTCACTAACCGAACTCTGGCCGAATTTGGGCCGAGTTCTGCTAGGGTTCTGTTAGGTTTTTACAAATTAGTTGTCGGGCTTTTTGAAAAGTCAAACTGTTAAGAAGTAGTTTAGGCTTTTGTAAGTGGGTTTGTTTTCAAAATGAAAGGGTATTTTGAAAATGTTTCTTGGGTAGCCTATTTGCCAGTACGATGCAGTGTACATCGTATTTCTAGACTCAATAAATATGAAAAATTATATTGATAAAATAGGAAAACCAAGAGCCCTTTGTTGACTCCTTTCTTCAAATATTTGAGCAGACTTTGAAGATGCCTTTTTTACTTGACGGCAATCATCCAAAGATAAACAGATCTGGAAATCTGAATACCTTTCGGGGGCTTCACCCCCGAACCCCCACGGGAGGTGCTGCCCCCACGACCCCTGTCCGCTGACCGGGCAGCGAAACCTCCGATGCGAGACCTCGGATAGGTCGTTAGGCGGTTCAGAGAAATCTTCTTGTATAACGCCGTCTTTGGCCCATCAATAATACTCCATTGCATATGTCCTAGTTTGATAAAGCTTGATCATGCTTACTGCATGTCTGTAAATACATGTTAGAAGAACAAAGCAGTATGATGCATTATGATACAAACATAGAAATATGATATAGAACATTTAGGACAATGGTAAGTTTAAGTAGCAACATGATAGTGATTACATTAATATTAGTAATGTCATTATGGTAAACTCAATTGATTAGCATATTCAAAAACATGATATAATTATTGGGCTAACACTATGTACCCAGTATAGTACAAGGGGCTATCATGCAAATTGGACTTGATCAACATGTCCTACGGATTAAATATGATGTTGGGCATTGCATCTGTGCTATCGTCGCCCTATAGATCTGCTGGCAGATCTTCCCCTGGAGGCTTGACCTGAGCTAAGTAGGCATCGGCATTCTGGAGTGCTTCACTTAATGCGATACGAAGATCCTTGGAGAGCTTTAGGAGCTCATATAGTGACAACTTTGCTGGCGTATTAGCCAATTGTGCTAATATATCAAAGTTGTAAGGTCTTTCCAGTCCCTAAGGTATATTATTACGGAGTGGCCAATCGAAGTGGGTCTCTCTTGTCTTGGACTTATCCGCCAGTGGAGGTTGAGATGGCCTTGGAACATCAGAGGGAGGCAATATTGCTGGCTGAGGATCTTCGGTTGGATTATCCCGTACGGGCTGGACTTGTGCTCCAGACCGGGTAACAACATATGCAGCTTCTTCAGCTTTAGCTAAAATTGTGTGGCAGGCTCTAGACTTCCTGCCCTTCTTCTTGTTGGTAGGAGATGACACCCTTAGGTAACTTCGGGCACCAAGTCTGGATGCACCCACATGATCTCTCCTCGCGATGTGGTGTAAGGTACCAAGCCAGATGTTTAGCTTTGGACAGATGGTATATTAGTAACCTCCATCGTTGCCCGAGGGACAGGTATAACCTCGTCTGGAGTACTTGTCGTAGGAAAATTGCCGAACTGAATAGACACCATATTCGCCGCCACGGTAACCTCTTCAAAGTTTATCGACAGAGCTTTTGAGTCGATAAGACTCTGAATGTACCGCTTCAATTGGAAGCAATTATGAGTGGCATGATGGACATAGCGGTAGAAGTGACAATACTTTGGGTCTTCCATCTCTGCTGCTCGAGGATCATGCCTTGGTGGCGGGAGCTGGATCCTATCCCCTTGCAAGAGCATATCGAAGATAGGTTTGACATGACTATCTTCAAATGAGTAGTTAATCTTCGGCCACGAATCTTCTGCCTATTTTTGTTCGGGCTTCTGAATCGCATCAGTGACCATGGCCTGTTTGCCCTTGTTGTCCTGGTTAGTGGTGGCACCACTGTTGTTATTACTGGAGGTGGGCCCAGGACGTCTGCCTTTATCTTCTTCATCTGGGATGTGTAATCCCAACTGCCGAGCCTTCTTCAATTTTGCCTCTACGTTGGTAGCACTTATGATGAAGGTTGTCTAATCCCTGAACTGATCGTCACCCATCCAGAGGCTAATTGCGGGGAGCAACTTCTTCTGGCAGATTTCAATCAATAAGCTCTCGGGATTACCTTTGGGCAATCTCATTGTAGTTTGGCGAAACCGCTCGATGTAGTTTCTCGTTAGCTCCCTCTCTTCCTAGACGATGTCCATGAGAGATGAAATCGTTACATCATGCCCCACTTCGTAGAATCTCTCCAGGAATATGTGCTTGAAGCCATAAAAAAGTGAATACAGTTGTCGGAAAGGTTGCGGTACCAGTCGAATGCGAT
Source organism: Iris pallida (assembly GCA_029216955.1). Lineage (NCBI taxonomy): Eukaryota > Viridiplantae > Streptophyta > Magnoliopsida > Asparagales > Iridaceae > Iris > Iris pallida. The sequence goes on along the minus strand of JANAVB010029815.1, from coordinate 17,980,344 downwards.
CCCGTCCAATGCTCCGATGAATAGTGACATAAGGATGGCATCACTATACGATAAGTGGTCAATTGTGACTTCAAAGTAAGTGATGTACCGACTAGCAGAGGTTTTCCCATCATAAGAATCGATATGGAACGGGTTATACCACAGTAGAAAAGGCACATCTCTCCATGTAACGGGATATAGCTTCCGTATTTTGAAATTCCGAAAGGAGTCTCGGGCATTGAATATTGCCCGAAGCTCCTGGACTTCCCTTCTTGCCTCTTTGGCTTCATCAATAACTGAAGGAACGGATGCTGCTAAAGAATCATCACCCAAAGGAGGGGCGGTCGTGTTGGAGTCTTCATTGACTGCGGGTCCCAAGCTTGTTTGCCCGGGAGACCTTGCTAGTTGAGCTGGCAAGGCAGCTTTGATCTCGTCTACGGACTTGACCAAGGACAAGAGCATGGCTTCTAGCACTTCTAAACATTGTCGGTCAGAAGGTGCTTTATGATCATCGTCAGCCATAAAGACTGTCCTAACGTAGGCAGAGGTGGAAGGGATTGTGGCAGAGGTACTCTCGGTACCGTACCCTTGTATAGAGAAATCGTCAGAGAATGTCAAAATATTATCTTCGTCAGACTCGGAAGGGGTGCTACCCCCTGTGTAGGAAGCCGCATCGTCTTGGTGAGGGTGGTGGTCCTCAATGAAATCTGATTCTGTTACAGAGTTCTGGGGGATCTCTACCCCCTGTGCGTGCTCTTCGTACACCGGGTTGTCTCATACAATGAGGGGGCTACTACCTCCAGCTTCATCTACTCTCAAGGAGGCCGAAGTTGCACCCCCTGGTGCCGGAAGCTTCTTTTTGGATCGAGTGCCTAAATAGACACCCCATGTGGTTGATGGAAACCCCCCCGGATGGGGGTCTCCTTGCAATACTGGCCGAGATGGCCGGGCTGGAAGAGCCTGTCTTCTTTTCTCCCTTGCCAGGAGGAACTTTTTTAGTTAAATTACAGGAGGCGAAAGGAAACTCCTCGTCCCCTGGAAATTGGACAGGTGCTGGCTGCTATAGTCGCTGGAAAACTGACTGCCGACCTTCAGGTGCTGCTGATTTGTTGCAACAACAGTTGATGATGACTTGGGTACAACGACACCCCGAGAGGGACTCGTTGCATGCTGACGCGGTCGTCTTGCATTTCTGAGTAATCATATCACGTAAGTCGGTAGGAAGCTTCTCTACCTTTGCACCCAATATGTGAACTAGGGAATCCCTGGCGCACGGGTGCTTAGGCATCATGTTTGCTCCCTGATCCATGGCTAGTAAAAGCACTTGCTCTGGATCTTTAGAGGGAGACTTTAATGACCCACCCTGTCCGTTAGTCCTGGGGGACTGGACGCGGGTGGTTCTGTATAACTTTTTGTCAGGAGCCCGTGTAACAGTCAACGGGGCCCACTGACAGTAATCAACTTGGACAGTTGACTGAGCTGGTTGGGCCCGTACTGTCCTAGACTTTTTTGACTTAGCACCCGAAGGCGCATATTAAAAGGAGTCCAGATTGATACATCCCGCATCTTTAGTGAGCCGCATGGCGTCGAGCCCGCATGAGAGACGGTCGAACACAGAGGTTCTGACAGGGCCGCATGAGACGTCCTGTTTGAAGCCAGGATTGGTTGTCGCATGGACCATCTTCTTGCGGCTAGAGCTAGCTGCCGTATGGATCATCTTTATACAGCTAGTGTTGGCTGCCGCATGAGTTGGCTTCCTGCGGCCAGAGTTGGCTGTCGCATGGACAGACTATCGATCTCCTCTATGCGGCTTCTTCTTTGTCTGCATGGAGTTCCCTTGTGCCCCCAAAAACCTAGCATCGTAATATTTTTCTCTGCTCGTTTTGGGGACAGTGGAGTTCGCTGCGGTCGAAAGCAAAGTCACAGGAGAGCTTTGGTCACCGTCTTGGGCTGCAGAAGGAGCTTCTTCGAGAACTTGGTCGGGGGCAACAGTTTTGCGCACCGATGCCTTGCGAGTCCTCTTTGGGTTGGCTCACTTCTGAGATGGGTTGGCACTGCTTTCAGAGAGTAATTCTTCGAAGGCTTGTTGGTCAAAATGAACCACAAGCATCTGCTATGTAGAGCTGAGCTTGGGTGCGTCAGATTGTGTCACCAACGTCGCATTGGAAGAGAAGGATGTCCCCAGCAGAGTTGCCATCATGTTTGCCATAAAAAATCAAAGTCAGGTATTGCAGAACACTGAAATTGATTGCAAACTCGCTTGTACAAAGAAAAGCCTAGAAAGAAATCCTAGGATACAATCTAAGTACAATTGTTTAGTTTTGATTCTAGGGGGTGACGGTGGAGGCTCACGAAAGTGCTATCAACTCTGCCTTACTCCGTTGACTATCTAATGCAGTCTCTAGCTCGTAAAGAAATTACTTCTCTCTTGAAGGTTGCCAGCCTTTGCAGGGTGTGGTACCCTGCTATTTATAATAGGATGTATTTTGAGCCACATAGACGGCTTGCGGCCACGTGGCTGATCAGCACGCGAAGACCCACTCTTGGGCTGCCATTTGTCGATTTGGTAGGATTTTGTTGTAGCAAATCTGGGTAGTTAAGGACTTGGTCAGATTGCCACGTGTCCTGTTGCGTATGGTTTTCTTAGTCTTCGATGATGTGGGGTCGCATGAGACTCATGCAGCCTGGATCACAGTTACTCTTGGTTGCATAAAGTTTGGAAACTTTGGGGCCGCATAAGCTGAGCCGTATGAGGTTCATGTGGCTTGGATGACACTCTTTTGGCCGCATGGAGGCGTACTAACCCTGCTTTTGGGCGACGTCTCACATCTTATCTTTCTTTTTAAAGTGTCAGAACTGTCTTGTTTTGCCAGGACTTGTCAGCTTTATCTGTCGAACTGCTCCTCTTTGGCCGCATATTTTCTTCCTACAGCTGTTTGTCGATGAGCTGCATATGTCTTTGAACAGTCATGCGGCTTTCCTTCATACAGACCTGTTTGGCCCAAAGTACCTATGCGGCAATTTGTAATCCGCATGAACCCTATATTTTTCATGCTTCTACACATTTCGTGAAACATGCAATTTATTTGGTGATCGTTCTATTTAGCCATAGGGTCAGTTTCATGACAATATTCAAGCATAGCAACTGAATATAAATGTGTCCAATACCGTGTCCTTGCAACAGATACAATTAGACATAATATGAATATAAGCATAGCGATTGTGCACGTTTTCGTCTCGTTTTGCTTAGCCTGCAATCGTTAGAAATATGCATAACCAACCATACAATTCACACAGCCAACCAACCAAACTTAGACATATGCATAAGGGTGGCAGGATCTGTGCCTACACCCAATTCTAATCTCAGCCCACCAGCCCTATCTACATGAAGGTCTCGATATTTTGTACCGTAATGGACTTGGCATCTTTATGTGTAAGCCTATGATCGCTCCAGTACGGGTTGCTAGTCCAGTATCCGAAGGATCCCAAACTTACTGATATCATAGCTTATCACAACACTGATCGATCACAACCCGTCCTAATGAAGTGCAACATAAATACCAAACATAATTCCCAACTATGCCGAACGGTCCCGGTGCACTGGCTGTAACCGTTCGAGGGAAGCCGCACCCATGCACGGGCTATCCGAGTCCATTGACCATACAATACGTGCAAGCAAACAAGTCATATCATTCCAACCAATCCCACATTCCATAAACATATTCCATCATCTCTGTCTCAAGTTCCATCGACATTATGCCCCAATACATCCGTATTGTTTCACGAACAGCTTAACACTTCTCGCACTTATACTCAACGCATTTCATTTTTAAGTTATTTGTACAACGGCAGTTCCGTAGCAATTATGCCACAACTGCATACTTCGATGCACGAAGTATATCTTTCAATGTTACGATAGATTCTACGGTATTGCACCACAATTTGTCCTATTTTCTTACTTAGTCATTTCGTAGCTTCTATGTGCAAGGGCACGCTCAATGCTATAATCAATGTTCTAGGCCTAGTATTGAATGTTGTCGAAGTCGTGCACGTGATGCGCATCTTGATATTGCCTTTTAATGTTCTACCATCACCGTTCTATCGCAACCCGTACACTTGATGTACGTCGCTTCAATTATTCTACATCCAACGTTCTACCTTAATGTTCGACACACACTAAGATCTTTACTCGATTCGAGCCACGCTCGCTAACTCAATAGCTACAATCGCATCCAAGGGATACAATCTTATTAGACGTGAAGGAGTAGGAAGAGAGATTCAAGAACCCGCCCACCTTAAGCCGATACACCTTGTCGTCTCGTCGAGCTGATACGGCTCGATTCCATAACTTGGTTGTACGGCTAACTCTTCTGACTTAGCCATTCCATTGAGCTACTTGATTGATTCAGCCTACTGTGCCCATGGCATAATTTGTTGCAAGGTGATAATTTGGTTTTCTGGACACCTTTTCGAATAAGAAAAAATGTCGACCTCTTATGATTCGGCGTAAAAGCGTAGCCTGGATACGAAATCCAATAAAATCAGCACTTTCTCAAATGGGACTTATCCTTTGCATCGTTTGGATTTATAGATTCGAATCGACTGAAGACTTTCTTTCGGACCAATGTAACTCTTGTATCGGTAATTCATCGGGCCAACGCAACTCTTCGAGTCAACAACTCATTGTAATGCACCATGCGGAACGGGGCCTCACATAATATACCACTCAAAATAAGGTTCGTCCTCGAACCGAAACCAACACTCAATCCAAGTGTTTCTCTAGATCGTTTTACGATCTGTGCCACTATCATTTGAATCATATAACTTAGTTTGGATCATACACATATTTTAGGAGTCCCACCAATATATGAATTTCAGCCAAGCTCAGTTGTAGGATATCGGGACAAAGCTAACAGGCTCAACTTAAATCCTCAAGCACCAGTTATTCCGTACTCGACTTGGTCAAATCTTAGCGTCTATTTCCAAAATACTTCTCGTATGCATTATTTATAACACATGATCATCTTCCAAATATCTTTGCATATAACTTGATTCAAAACTGTAACTTTGATCCCCTATGTTTCTCGACGACCATCTAACACACGCATTACATTAAGTCATTGCGCATTCGATCGCAACAATTTTCTGTAACGCCTATTTGTCAAATCGTTTTCTATCTTTCGCATAACTCAAGTCTTTCATCTAATCGTTCATAACATTTGGCCTCAACAACATGGCCTAAGTCCAACATTTCTAAACTTTCTTCGCCTACAATCAGTATTATGCATCGTACTTAACTATTCCAACACGATTCACGTTCTCGAAACTATCTACACATCACGCCTGGGGCTACCTCTGCTAGGTAACTTATCCAGATATCGTGCTTAATCTCTCCTGACACAAGAGGTCAACTTGAGTCTACGATGGTCAAATACAACAATCTTTTCGACCCAAGGTCTCTTACGATACCCCCATCTCCGATTCTTGATCGAATAGGAAATTCTTACTCAATTTTTGAATCAATCCCAACCAGTTCGTTTCGTAACATAGATAGTGCTCTCAAACACACATAGTGTCACGACCCGTACCTGTATTTCGGGATGCAAGTGCGTGACCAAGCCAGCTACGTATCGAGCAGACTCCAGTCCATCTCGAATACGTAAATGCTGTCTAGACTATGGTATCATGCCTAATCATGGCAAGGCTAATCTATATCTTAATCCACAACAAGAATATAAAACATAAATGAATAATATGGGTCGTGGTCTGCAGCCCACTAGCATACATGTCCGATTAGACTCCAAGAAATAACATGAGTCTATAAAGTTATCTAACAAGCAGAGTATATCATGATTAGGAATAAAAGCATGAATGGATAACAAACGTAATACCAATACCTGGATCCTGCAAGTGAATCATAACCATCTACCATCCTGCACTGCTAACTAACTCTATGCAATCGCTAAACCTAAAGAGATCATCAGGTCCTCAGGGGACATAGCAAGATACATAAAAATATGCCTATCTAACAGTTTACCATGCACCAAAGAAAATACAAGATATAAACAGTAAAAGACTAATCAACATGAAAATATGACTATAAACGAATGGGAGAACCACTATACATAAACGAACTGTTGGAGGAGAAAAAGAGAACACGATGTCATGATGTCAATGGATGACCAATCGAATACTCAAACCCTCGCCCCTAGTGTTGACTTGCAGGTTTGAACAACTACTAACCCTCGCCCTTGGTGTGGACTCGCAGGTTAGCTTCAAGAATCACCCTCGCCCCTAATGTGGACTCGCAGGTGTAGACAGATAACTACTAACCCTCGCTCCTGGTGTGGACTCGCAGGTTAGCTTCAGGAATCAAGGTATAGATAACTACTAACCCTCGCCCCTAGTGTGGACTCGCAGGTTATCTTTAAGAATTCAAGATTCAGCAGTTCTGCTATGACTTACTCATCCTATGACACGATATGGCTCAGTCGAAGTATAGGTAATGACACGATATGACCCAGTCAAGATACACGGGAGAACATATCCAATATGAACTACAAAGCTAACTATGAACAAGGACTATATATATACTAGCTTACATGATATACAAATCACATGTAAATAATCAACTAGTAAAACTAGATAACAATAAGAATATGCCTGTAAATAAACTGTAGAGGGAGGCAAGGTATACTTGTCTGGTTCTGCGATGTGAGGATGCAGTTTCGCTCCCGTGTCCACGCCTCCAGAATCCAATGCTCCTACATAATTTATTTAACTATTATGAAACTTATAAAAGAACTTAATTAACTAAATTAATGTTTTAAACTACTTTAACTATACTCAAATATCTCGTAGCACTACTTACATTGTATAACATATATACGTGTCCAACAAGACCTCAGAACACAGTTTTAGGGTTTTCGACCTTCCAATTAATCTGTTATGACCCCACGTCAATGTCACACTTAAAAATCATATTAAATTCCTAAAAATAATATTTAAAACTATTTTCTACAATATTAACTCTAAAATTATAGAATTATGATTTATAAAGAATTATGTGACTAGTTGACTACTACGTCACCTAGTCTACCCGAAACTCGTCATGAACATGGCCAATTACTCAAAATAGCTAAAATACCCAAACATATATTTTAAATAGAATTTAAATACCTTATTTCACAGAATATCATTATGGGTACAAGGGTTAAGTTATGCTACAAGTTTGTGACATTCTAGGTCAGCAGGTTACTCAAAAAGAGCTAGTTCTGACCTATAATTTTTTCGACCAGACTTGAGTTGATAAATTTATGGAAAAATAAATAAAAATACTAATTTATATATATGAATACACATAAAATTTAGTTTCAAAAATAACCACCAATAACTTATAGTTCATTCACAACGGGGTTAATTTGATCGTACCGAAACATGAATATTACAACTATAAATCATAAAACTTTTATAGATGACTATACATAGCAAAAGCCATCAAAATATGATTTCTACATATTTAATAACATATTTTCTACATAAATTTAGTAAGGGTTTGAGATGAAAAAATTAGAATTTCTTACCAAAAGTCCTTGCTAGAGAGGTTGTGAAGACTTCTCCTTGCCAAAGATCCAACATTTCTTGCTATCTTTGCTTGCTAATCCTCTCTTGGTGAGTTTGGAAGGGTTCGCAATGGCTATAGATGGTTTGATGGAGAAGATGGAGTTTCAGGATTTGTTTTGAGTGGTTGGGTAGATGTATGGTGGCGGAGATGAGTTTTTGTGAAGGATGGAGAGATGTGCAATGGAGAAGATGATGTATGGAGGGCTATGGGGGAGTGGTTCTGCCAAAATTTGGAGAAGGAGAGGGGTTGGTCGGCTATGGGGAGGGAGAGAAAGGAAGAATTATGTTTGGGTTAGGGTTTGGGTTAAGTCGCAACTTGGCCTGGTTTTCCTAGTTAGAACACACCTATGGCTCGGTCTTCCCTATCATGGCTAAAACTCTAGTCAAAGCGCACGTGTAGACTATCTGTGCCACAATTCTTGGTCATTTTGTAGTCCAAAACTCAACCATGGCTAAGGTATAATAATAGCTATTTAATTTAAAGATATTCATAAATTCCATAAAATCCTATTTAAGCCAAATAAATAAATAAATAATAATAATCCAAAAATTCTGGGGTTTTACACATAGCCTAATCGTTACTCAAACCGACCTACGACACAATTAGGGTCATTCTACTATTCGTCGCTCTTGTGCATTACAGAATTCTTGTAATCGTCTTACCGCGTTACTATGCTAAGTACGTTCCTCAACATCTATTCGATCATCGACCAACCAATTCTATTTACGTACTCATTTGATCGATCATAAATTTTTTGACCATATTGATCTAGTCGAAGGCTACTCGCTAACTTTCGAACACGATACTCAATTGCTTAGACTTATCCTCAACTTATACCACATTATCATTCATCCTCGATGAAATTTCTTATGTGACTTCATTGGATCATCCTTTGGGACGTCACCATTCACTTGATTTGGTGGTCAAGTCTTCTAGGGTCATCTGCCCCAAAACTACGTTCGATAATTGAAGATCATCAACAAGGGATAGTTACTACGAACCAAGCTATATCGTACCGTGGAGCCAAATCAATTTTCGACAATTCCTATCGGACTTTATCCAATCCGACATAATTTACCAATCCACAATTTGTCTACCCCCGCATAACTGATGTGTCGTTTACTACTCGAATCACTCATGCACTATCGTTAGTAATATTGCTAAGCGAGCAATATTTTTTTTGTCTTGAGTACGAGTCTATCAACGCACGGTCAATATTTGACACACACTATGCTTATCGCAATAATTCTCAAATCCACCTTCGCATCAAACCACATATCTAAATCCAATTTGCCATGCCTTGTAAGTTCGACCATCCCTGGTGGACATGGATCACCATACCAGTGCTCATGCGAAATAGTCATCCTAATCGATGTGACGCATGTGCGAGGCTAGTGTTGTGCTTGCACAAGACAAGAACGTCAACGTCGTATTTATCCACGAAGCAATCAAGACACTTTCGTATTCATTCAAGTAATATCCATCCACTCTCAAATTCTTCGAAGTATTCCTACAGTTATCTTCCAAACTGCCATCAACTTAACTTGCATCTCATTCATCCAACAACAAAGCTCAACACAATTTTTGTTCATTTGATCAGAGTATCATCGAGTTATTGCATATCGTCTTTGATAGCCTCAATACCATTGTCGATATGCATAACTTGAACAACTTTCTCTCTCATAAGCTTCAATTCATTGCAATCATGGTTATCATCCGAACTTGAATACGAATCAAGTCTCGCACGCGTCAAGATATTTGTTGGCCCATGTAGGTCAGAACATATCGTATCAGTTACATAACTGTACTGATACGAGCCTGCAACTATGACTAAACCAAAGAAATGTCAATCCACAGTGCCTTAAAAATTCTCCTAGAAATTTCTCTACATCCTTGAAATTTCATATTTATTCTCGATTATTCTTCACTGCCTTCCGAACCATTGATTTTCGACTCTTCCTATTTCGAGGTGATGAACGATCATGCTGTCTAGAATTTATAAAAATTCTTAAGTTATAGTATAATATTGCTTGATTATTTAATTTTAGTTGTTTGATAGATAAGGAAGAATTATAGATGCCATATGTCTTAGATATCTATGAGTAATGATTCTAGCAACTAGATGGAAGGTTATAAAGTTTTAGTAATATACCTTTGAGAGAGTAGTATGACAAAGGTGAGTAGAAGTCCTCGAGGTTTCATAATTATAAAATGGCTAGGAAAAGGATATAAACTATTTTTGATGAATTAAAATTTAAGGAGATTAAGGTTAAGGTAGACTTTCTTTTTGAATTTTAAAGAATACTTATGAATTAGAATTTCGAGGACGAAATTATTTTAAGGTGGGTAGATTTGTAACTCATCTTTCCAAAAAATTTAAAATATTTTTTATTATTTATTTGATTTAAATGGTGATTTTTAGAAGGTTATAAATAATTAATTAGTTAATTATTATGGTAGAGGAATTTATCCATGGTTAAGTTTTGAAGTACAAGACGACTAAGAATCATGGCACAGATAGTACAGTTGTGTACTTTGACTAGTGTATTAGCCAAGGTAGGAAGGGTTGAGCCATATGTGTGTACTAACTAGAAAAACCAGATCAAGTTGCGACTTAACCCCTATAAATGGTTTAATTATTTATTAATTAGTTTATTGACTTGTAGAAGACCCGGTCGTACCAAACTAGTCCGGACTGGGCCCGAACCGAGCCCAAGCTCATGTAGGCTTATAGTGAGTCCAAAGACATCCATGACGATATACTTTGAGTGTAAACTTCTACCTTTTTTTAAGTGTCTAATAAATATTTTCCTAGAATAATTGTTATATATATAAAATATCAATATTCAGTTATTTTGATTGAATATTTATTCTTGGAAATATGATAACTATTTCCTTTGCATAATCTTTGTGCATTAGGATTTTACTATACACATTTGTGTGAACCCCTATTATCGCATTACCTTATTTTGTTATCCTCATTATTTTATTATTATTGTTATATAATGGTTATTACTTTTAAAGTATAATAAATAGAGGTATCTCATATATATAATATTACTACTTATAATGATATTTTACATTTGCATTATGAGAATAGCTAACAAAGGTATTATTAGATTTTTGTATGAACAAGAGAATCTATATGTGGATATATATAGGTATGTATATAAATATAGTGTAACGTCCTAGTTCCAAAATACTTAGGACTAAGTACGTAGCCATGTCAGCTGCATACATACGAAGTATTTATGTATACATAAGCTGTAAAATACAGTAAACTACAACTAAATCTCATCCACCATATTAAAGGATAATAATATAAATTAACTATGAAATTTGTCATTTATACATGTAGTTGGGCGGAGACAAATCTACTACCAACTATTTGAAAAGAGAGAATATAGAAGAAAAGGGTAGATAAAAATAACAAGACGAACCAAGGGCAATCATCTTCGGAGGAAGGAAGAAGATCACGACATTGACTAGAACACCTGCAAAGTCATAGAGCACACACCTAGAGAGATAACCAGGTCCTCAGAGGGACGTAACAAGATACAGAAAGAACATGCCATAATGAACTAAATATATAAAATGTCACAAGCCGCAAGTAAAGTAAAATAGTCCCCGTCGTAACAAGATACATAAAGGAACAGGATGACTTGACATTGACTAGGTTTACCTAACCATCCAAAGTGTTTATGCAGTTGAGAACAAATATTTTGTCGCATGAGCCCTAGCTGTAAATAGGATCTGGTATAGTCTCCACTTGGACACCAGTGACCTAAGCGCATGACGTTCAAAAATGACAGTAGCCAACCTGAGAGAATCATCTTACCGCAAGCGCATAACGTTCAAGAACTTTAGTGGCCAACATGACGGGGTAAGCATACCCATATCTCCAGCGGAGCTTCCGGGTTACAAGAAAATGTGTAATAGAAGTCCATACGACAAGGAAATATTCTCCCCACCCGATGTACCTATCGAAGTTGCATCCGCGATCATGTACCTCTACTAACTGCTAAGTCTCCTAACATACCTCTAATAGGAGTTAGACCTAACGCATGCGTACGGGTGATCAGCCAACACGAAAGTACCTCTATATTCAACTCATCTCAAACATATCTTGTGGTACAACTGTGTCAAGGTTTATACAATACACTATAGTTGGTAGTCCCTTAACTCTATGTCCATATGCAATCAAAGGATAATAATCAAAGTAAAGCTAATATCACTGAGCAGGTAATAGATCAAGAATTATAATAATGGTACAACTACAAGAACTGGAATTAAATAAACAGTAATACATAAATAACTAAAAATGCAGAATAAATATAAGCAATAAATATGCCAAAATATCTTGCCTGATGTCCGTAGTGAGGTAAGATGATGTCCTGACGACGAATCAACAACAACGCACAAAGTGGAAGGTGTAGGAACAACTTCGAATGTTGAAAATGGTATATTATCTAATTATAATTAATACTGCACCTATTACATTTATTTAATAGATTCTAAAATTAGGATATGGCATAGGTTTTCGTATCAGCTTTCCAAAAAACTAAACGGATCGCATTTTCGTTTCCGGAATCTTCCAAAATCGTAAAAATACCGAAACACATTTATTTTTGGGACACTAGATACTCAAACAGTTTTGAAGAAATCTACAGAACAAATTTTGTCTATTAAAATATGTTTCTTGAAAGTTTACCTCGATATGCTTCTTTAAAAAAAAATAGGAGGCGAAATGGAGTTCGGAGCTATGAGATATCGTCGTTCCAAGTTGCTCTTGCTACTAAAAAGCGGGGCTGAATTCTGATGACGAATTTTTGAGTTCCTATTGGACTAAAAATAGTTTCGAATTATGGTTGATAGGAAGGGAATGTATTGGGTATATATGGGTACTTACACTACACCAAAATAGGCAAATGCCAACGGTTATTACCGTGACAAATTATTTTCGTCACGGTAATAACCGTGACGAATTAGGCGTGACTAATTTTTGTAACTATTTTTGTCACGGTTACTACCGTTACGAAAATAAATTTTGCCACGGTTTTTGTCACAGTTATAACCGTGACTAAATTTACCTTTGTAACTATTATAACCATTACAAAAATGCATTCTTCCGTTACTATTTTCCTCTTCGTAACAGTTATAACTATTACAAAAATTATTTATTGAAGAAAAAAATATAATTTGAAAATGCATACTAACTTCCCAATGACAAGTAATTAATTATACAAGTAAATAAATTGCATTCTGAGCAACAATATCCTTCTACCAATCTAATCTAACATATATAAAAGAATAGAGTGGTGAAACCAAAGCCAAAAAAATACTTTGCTACAATCTCTTCATTGCATATGAACTAATAGAACTCATGACTTCAAGCGCTGTAAGTAGATACTTTACTATTCTTGCAATGACTGAACGAAACAAACAAAATTGGTACAGAAACATCGAAGCACCTCATACCATGCAACATCAGATAGAGAAAAAGATTTTTCTTTGGCAATTCGTTTGAACAAACCACATACCATAATTCAAAAAATAGGACGAGTTATCTCAACATAGAGACTTCCGAAAAGAAATAAAAAAAATATGGAATGAAGAAAGTTGGTCGGTTACTGAAAAGTGTAAATACTACACTCAAAAAGGACTCTAAAGAATCACCCTTCTCCCCCACAACCTCTTCAAATGTCTCTCCAAGAACAAGCTCAGAGGCCATCATCATTGTCATCATCTTGAGATATGGCTGCACCAGGTGCTTGCTTCTGGAACTGCTCCGCAAGCCTCAAGTTATCAAAATTATCATGACCTAGGTGGTGAACAAAAAATCAATAAAGAAAATTTTTGTATCAGTATAGAAGACTTCATTAGAAAATAGTTTTAGTGAAATAGATGAGGAAGTGAAAGGCTTGAGAGAGAGCAATTTACAACTTTCGCATTCTTATTCTCCAGACAATGGGCTTCCAAAAGTCTGGAAAGAGTCTGTAAAAAAGGAAAAGAATGATCATTCTTTAGACATTCTTCCAAGTGGCGGTGGTTTTCTCATTTGAGTTGCATTGATTAGTAACTGTTGTATCCTTTATGTTGATATTTCAGCTGCATTAACTAATAGGCAACTTAAGCACTAGTAAAAAAAATTGTATATTACCTCAGACTGTTCCGAACCAGTACCAAGCTGCCCAAACTGATTTCCGCCAAATAAATACACATCACCATTATCTGATATGCAGACAGTGTTCCATAAACCAGCAGCAATCCCCTGTATCTTCACTTCCATAAGAGAGGACACACACTTCGGGTTCAGCTCATCATCTGTGTTTCCATGGCCACACTGAATCACAGGAACACAATAAGAGAAAAACAGACAAAAGAAGATAGAAGCACTGTCAGTCTCCCATTCAAATAACTTTGAAATTAAATTTCATAACCAAGAGCAAGAAAGACAATATCTCATGTTGGTGAACCTCATCTTCAACAAATATACTTTCTTTTTCTCCGTCTTTTCTACTATACCTACATAGCAATTCTGGAGATCAGTCAATACTTAGGAATAACTTGAGAGAAGTCTAGAGGACGTATGTAAACTAATGAATGCATGCCATGGAGATAATAAAACCTTATACAATATACGCCTCCCTTTAATATGCAGTGGCAAGATGAGGCATTCAAGATTGATTTCAGAAATAAGTAAAGGCTAACAGCAAAATCTACCCTCACTGTGCCCAAACGCAATCAGACAACAAACTACATTCACAGATATGGCAAGAAACTGGTTTGGACAATGTGGATGCACGTAAGATAAACTTCACAACTTTTGCTCAAAGAGGGCAGTCCGAACATTAAAACCTTCTCACAGATACATCATAGGAAACCCTATCACAGATACATCATCGGAAGCATACGACAGAATCAAGCAGGATAGTTGTCTGGCAATATCTTATTCGGTGGCACCTTAGAGATGCTATTAGTCGGACCCAATATATGGGATTAAGGTTTTGCTTTTTTTTATTCTTACAGGATGAAATTATCACAAATAGGGGGAGAAACAGCACTATACTGCACTTACATTACCAAAGTAATAGGTCAGAAACAGCACTATACTGCACTTACATTACCAAAGTAATAGGTTACCAGCACAATATGGCGTATATTCTTGTACAGTAGGCATCAGCCCTCTCCCCATACTTAAAAAAAAGATGGAAGTTGAAATTTCAACTGATGACCACTGAAGAAACTTTAGCATCCATGGACTATCGTGTAGTAAAGACCAACTTATCCAATTAAACAGCAATCAGCAGATGATGGATGTCAGATTGAGGATAGAAAAAAAATGGTCATAAGAGGAAAGCAGGACTCTCATGAGACCAACAAGGGAAGAAAATGTCATCCTAGTAACTTGTGGTAATACACAGCATGTCGCAACATTCAAAATATGAAATCCGCTGGTTATCTAATGAATTCCTTAGAAAGGAATTCAACCATTCTTAAGAATGAACGACCGCGGTGAACATGTGTGATGATCATCCCACAGACTTGACCATGATGAGTACCAGGACTAGGGTTATAAGACGCTTAAAATAACATAAATATTCATCTTGAAAGCTAGTGACGTTCAGAGAATTACTTACTAATTCAAAGGCCAGTTCTAATTGCTACTATAAAATGATCATTGATGATTAATATTATGTGTTGAAGGTAGTAAAAGCATGCACCAAGATTCAAAATACTAAGGCTATGAACAATCTTCCTCATTTCCTCCTCCTGGACATCCAATCTACACCTTTCCAACCATATGAAATCTTCCTGGAATAATTTACTTTCTGAGTTGTCTGACATTTACAAAAAAATGAAATTTATTGAGAGGAGAGTTGAAGGTTACCTGGCTTGAGGATCAATACCTCTTTCTTTTATAAAATTTCAACATTTAAGAAAAGGAAGAATTTCATTCATTTCATCAAGCATAATATATATCATCTCTGATATCTCTGACATTATAAAGCTTTTCTCTCTATCTTAGCCTATTTGTCACTATTTTCATAGCTAGAAACAAATATACCAAGAAATGCATCCCAAACACAAAGTGGGAAACATGTAACATGGTTGCTGTCATTTTCGTTTGGCATGTTTGCTAGTTAACTACAATGGGCAAAGCCTTGTCCAATAGCACTTGTCTTTGATTAAAAAAGACAAGGCGGCCAAAGCACACAAGGAACTTCTGTTATCAAACACTTAGTGGAGTTAATAAGCTTGCCACAATCATAAGATTGTTTCAGAATGTAGGAATTTTACACGTGTAAATATCAAGTAAGGTAGAATAGGCAATATGGGGCAGTTATGATATATGTTGATCAGAAAGACATTAGCAATAAACCCATGAAGTAAACTGAAACCACTATATTAATTTATAAATAAAATGTATGTTAAACATAAATGACTTATTAAACTTACCAACCTCCAAGAGAAATAAGAATTGCTAAAATGTATGTCAAACATGCTACAACTAGATAAAAATAGTCCAAAAAAGGACAAGAACAGTTATCAAATGTGCCAGTTCCATCCAACACGAACCAGAAACTTAATAGATTTAACTAAAGGGATGCCAGAATATATACCTTTGGATGTCCCTGGAGTTTGCACCATAACCATGTCCAGAATAATGCCAATCTATAAATTTGAAAGGAGAAAAGGTCATCATTTAACATCAGTTAAGAAACTTACTGCTCAATGGTGTGTAATTGCCAAATTTAACTATTGCAGATAAATTTTAACTAGAACGCAATAAATTACTCTAGTTATTCTGAAGGAAAGGCAACTTACAATGCTCTCAGCTCAGTACAGTTCATGATCTCTGCAGGAATTGACCCATGTAAGCTGTTCTGATGCAATGCCCTTCCAAAAAACAGAGGAAAAAACATCACACATATAACTCAAAATAAACGAAAGAAAAAAGTGACTTGTCGGAGAGGTCATTTAGTGGTCTCTGGAGCCTGTGAAGCTTGCCGATGCTCGGAGAGATGATGCCTACCAGCTGCAAGTAAGGCCTCCATCCTCAGACAATATGTACTTGTTCTGTTCATCCTTCATAAACTTCCTCCAAAGAGTGTTTCAGATCAATATCATCCTATTAACTAAATCTTGCTCAAAATCAGATAAAAGAAGGTACCTATCATATCTGTATGAATCCTCGTTATGTTCTTTACTTTTTTAACTTTTGCAAACTGAAATTTTTGAGGCAATACACAACACTTAGATGATAGTAGTTGACTAAGACAGATGGAAAAGGATGCTTAGAAAATAAAAGATACTATATAACTAAAAATTTAGATGGAAAATTTGTTATAAGAAGTGTCACCCATAATATCCCTTTATTAAATCACTTCCAACATTGTTTACTATAACATGGCCACTTGGAAGCTGCTCCACCCGGAGAGGGAATATTTCTAGAATTTTCAGCATATAACTCCTAAGGTTTCCTGATAGTTTCCATAAGGCCTATTAATTACAAGAGAGGGGAAACATGTTTGATTGTAATCAAGAAAAAGAAATTCTTTTATATTGCTAGATGGGTAGCTAAAATGTTTGATTGTAGTGTAGGTCTGCATACCTTGCCAAGTGCCCAGTCATGTTCATAAGAGGTATTATGTCAGCTGCTCGATAGCCAACCTTTAACTGGAACTTCATCCATGCATTCAACCTCTGATGAACATACTTTCAACGTAGCATCAAACATAGGTTAGATCATATCTAATTTACTGCTTCAATCAACATGTCCCATATAACATATTACATCCTTATAAAAGGTAAATCATGTGCAAATCAATATAGAACCTGTGCTTAACAAGAATGACATGGAATCTTCCGTACCTTAATTTCATTAGACGATCCGAAGACAGGTCTACCTCCATTGAAAAAATAACATCTCATGTCCTTATTTGGACTTTAACTTTAGGGATATCTAGTATTGGAATTCGGTTGGAGTATTGATCATAACATGCAACATATATATCTGAAATGCATGAATGGGCCCTGATGAGGATAATAACTTTGTAAGAATAACCAAGTCACCCTTATTAACTTTCAAGAAAGCCCCTTCAGCTCTAGCCTAGATGAAGGTGTAAGTTCACTTGACAAATAGTGGAGCCGACATTTATCGAACAACCATAGCAATGGAAGACTTTGCAAAAGTTTTAAACTATAAACGCTAAACTCCACCATCAGAATAAGAAAGAAATTTGACTGTTGATTTCATATATTCACATATTCACTTGATACACAGAGAAAGTTAGTTCCCTCTCTCCAAGTATATTCATATATTCACTTGATACACAGAGATACCAGGTAAAAAATAATAAGAAGATAGCTTTTGTCTAGCAAGTTTTAGAAAAGGACAAGTGATGTAAAAACTACATCCTTGACAGCTTGAGCAAGTTCCATCATTATAAATTCACCTACACCATCAGAATCAGAATCTGAAAGACAAGAGAGTGATTATTTCTAAAACTTTTCCTAGCAATTCAAATTTTTAAGACAAGTTAATCATGAACATAAAATGGTAAGAGAAGTATGAATACCTAACAAGCAGAATCCTACTGAGAGGCAAGAAAATGCAAAATTAACCAATTTTGACTGTTGATTTCATGATAGATTAGGGAAGAAGAAGGGTTAGAATAACCAATTTTGACTGTTAATTTCATGAACTGTCCCTGCTTCCTAGGCTCAAAATATACTAGTTGCATACATCCTAACATCTCCAATAGCTGAATAATTAGTTGCATCTTCTATGTTGTGGATTGGTTCTATAAAAAAAAGCACATCATCAATTCACACGCGTAGCCAATAACAAAAGCATATCATCAATTCACCAAATTTGTATGCAAGAATTTTTAAATTTTATTATAAATTGGTGCGATTCCTGATTCATCTAAACCCTAAATTTTAAAAAAAAAGTGAAAAATTAGGGCAAGTTAAATAAATCAAAATATGGAGCATAACGAGATCCTAAACTTGGAACTTGATGTTGTTGTACTACACACCTGACCGCATAATAACAACCAAAAAAATCACAATTAATCAAAAATTAACGTATTCATAAAGGACTCGTACTCGTGCGCTTGATGGAATCCTACACGACGATCCGCTCCATCGCTATGGCAATCCCCAACCACTGTCGAATGGAAGAGTGTATGAGAACGGATGGCGTAGGGGCCGAAGTGGTACCTCTAGAGGAAGATTAGGGCAATGACGAGGTGTCGAGAAAGAATGGCCAGTCGGAGCATCGACCACTCGTAGTCGTCGGCCCTGACCATTTGCGTGTCGGATCTGGGTACAAATTTCGGGTTTCTATTCGTCGATATCCGAGATTGAGAGGGGAAGATAGAGAGAGAGGGGGGGAGCTCGAGTAAAAAGAGGGAAAGTTCTCGTGAGAGAGGGAAAGATGAAAATGAGTGCGGGAAGTTTTTCTTTTCATTTTGTAAGCTATCTCAATTTTATATGATTCGTAACGGTTGTTAGCATTACAAAAATTATAAAAATAAAATAAATACAAAATTAAATTTTTAGTAACGGTTTTTAAGTCATTGTAACGGCTATTATCGTTATAAATGTGTCACGGTAATAACCGTTACTAATAGTAAAAAAATTGTGTTACAAATTGACTATTTTGGTGTAGTGTTATTTTAGATTTACCTCCTAAATTAGATAGGAATTGATTTAAATTGATAGGAGTTACTTTGTTATGATATAATATAGATAGGCATGCTTTCCTATTAGACTTAGGATTATGATTAACTTAAAATATAGTTCATATTTATCTAAATTATCTATAACATTATTTAAAATTACTATAGATAATAAACAGAGTTAATATTTATTTAAACAACCTTCATCTAATCTCATTTATACAAGCTAAAATATTTAATACTAAATTGACATTTATTATATATTATGTAAATAGTGTACAATATAAGTAACATGTAAAAAGTAATAAAAGTTATGAAATAAAATCTAAAATTTTGAAAAAAAATTGTATAATATAGTTTAGATCCTTAATGTACTAGAAAAATAGTTTTATATATTTTTATACTAAATTCACTAATGAGCACTATACTAAATATATGTAAAATAAGACAAATTATATAATAAGTCAATAAATAGTTATTTAAAAATCCAAAAATTTTAAAAATATTTATTTTCAAAAATTAGGGTGTTTTCAAATGTCTTATCTTGATAAGGAATAAGAAGAGTTTTAATTCTCCTTAGATTTTTAACTATGTAATTCAAATTGATTTAAAAGTAACTCAATCAAATATAATCCAATGTAGATAGATTCTACCTCTAATTTAAACTATATTTAAATAATTTAATAATTTTTTCCAACTTAAATCACCATAATTAATTACATATTAAATCAACCTATATTTAATATACCCTTTTCGAAATAATATATTAACGATAATAAATAATTTCGAAAATACAAATATATACACAGTCGCATGCAAAAATAATACTTACATAAAACAAAGTTTTTCTAAATTACTAGTTATACTTGTAACGTAAAATAAAATGGTCTTTTTTAATAAAAATAAATTTGGTAATCCTCGGCGCGACGCATTTACAATTTCAAGCAATATAAAATATTTATCGTCTATTATTTTGAAATATTTTATTACATCTATATAATTAAAATATTTTATAAAAATATGTACTTCGCACTTATTCGCACTTGACGAGAAATTTACGAAACGCAAACTCGTACGCGACGTACAAATACGAAGTACAAAAATCAATACCATATTTATAAAAAAAATTATAGTAAAAATTTAGGGATTTTACATCCAACCCAACTTACAAGAATTTCTTCCTCAAAATTTAGGAATAGCTAGGGTAGGGGAGATAGAAAGAGTTCATCAATACCGAAATACGATTAAATTTTTGGATGAGGCGAAGAAACGACGTTTAGGAGAGATGGTTTTTTGAGCGAATATAGTCGCTAGTTAAGGTAATAAAATACATCATGGTTATGTAATTGAAGAAGGGTCGCTAGTTAAGGTAATAAAATTATGATAACACGAATTAGAGAATAGAAAGGAATTGAGTAGGTCAAAGAGAATAATTTAGACATTTAGGAGAGATGGTTTCTTGAGCGAATATAGTCGTCTCGATTTAAGGTATGATTAAGGAAATGTTTTTAATCATTTTTAAGCTTCAAGAACGATTAGATGGTTGCAATAATGAATCTAGGGTAGAGGAAAAAGGTAAATCAAGATGGGTATATAGTCACATTGGTTGGTCAGTGGTTAACTATCTTGGCAATAGTTGGTGGACAACTAAGGGGATATCAAGTACGATTGTTTGTCTTTCTAATATAGGCGAAAGACGAAAATAATAAAGAGTTCGAAGAAGATATTATCGAATACGAATAAGTGGTTTAAAGACGACTGAAATTTTTATAAAGAATTGCCAAGCAGTCGCGGATGGAATTCTAGAGGCCAAGTTTAACTATGTCTCCATCCACGTCGAACAATATACAAAAAGCAAACCAAAGTGCACTAGGTTGATCAGACCATCATGCACCGGTTCTGATTAGACGATGTATTAGTGGGCATCCCCAGTAACACATTTGTCGTGAACAAGCTCGATAAAAGAATAAGCATACAAAACTAAGGCTAAATTAGCATCATAAGATAGTCAAAATATAAGTAAGGAATACTAATGAAGGAAATTAAATAGTCGAAGATCCATTAAAATCTAAGTCTTGCCCGAAGTTTGGGCTTATGCAGTCGTCCTAGTGTTTTCTTATCTATGGCTTGGTTGACTAGATAAGTTAGGGTCCTCTGAATTCTATAGTCTATGTAAACTTATCAATATGGGTCACAAGGACAAAGATTTGTTAGGTCATGAGGTATTCTACCAAACTTACAAGTGTTAAACAAGTAGTGTGATGGGACAATAGGTCAAGCAATCAAGATAAAGTACAAAGTTAAGCATTTAAGGAATTAAGTAGAACAAAATCACATATCGGATCGAAAGAATTGAGTCGAGGTTGAGTATCTATCCTTGGTCGAAAAATATGTCGGTATCATGGTAAATGTTATAGTCTAGTCTTTATGACCCGAAAGTTATATCATAAAAATAGAGTACCAAGGGATGTGTTTGAGTGGGACATGATATACCTCATGAAGGTGAGCTCGTCTAGGTCTTACATATGAAATTTATTGGAAGGTAACAGCTAGTATTATACTCCAAATATCAAAGTCACGGTAAAGGACACAAAAAAGATCTAAAATAGAAAGTGGGAGTTCATGAAGTGACAATTAATGCACAAACATTAAAGAAGATCAAGTTGAAGCATGAACTAAAATTAATTAAGGAATCTAGTAAAATAATTTAGGGACATAGTTTTCAGAGAGAAAATAGTCTCCTAGGTGGATACAGTCAAGGAACGATTAAATCATTTATCAAATTTCAAATGGTTAGAAGGTCACAATAAAAGATCTGGATTTGGAAAAAGGTCGAGTAAGTCAAAATTGAGATATAGTCACATGGTTTGGTTGAAAAATAACTATACTTGTGTATATACAACTATCTTGGTCATGGATGGAATGTAGAGTACCTCTATCGCATTAGGGTGACCTTGTCTGCTTCTTGGTTCTCTATCAAGATAAGATTTAATCCCAAAATTTGAGTTCCCAATATGTATTCCCAAGCTTGACATAAACTACGATATTCAAGCATAATTATAGAAATAATTCAACTCTTTAATAACCCTAAGATAACCCTTAGTATGACAAAAATATATATTTCCCTTCAATATGTACAAACTAAACTTTCTTATTCTCTAGTCGGTTGAGGTCATCCATCATAACTTAAAAAAATATAGATTCTTCTAATCAATCTCAAAATAAGCTTTATCATATCTCTTAATAAATTTTCCACAAAATCGCAATATTATAAATCAAACTTTAAACTCAAGATTTAGATAGTCTTATCAATTATGAATTATGCGACAAAATTTGAAGAGTTTTTTTCATAATTGAAATATTAAACTCAAAATCTAAATAAATTTATCAATCATAGATTGTATGAGACAGTTCTAAATTTAAAATTTTTCTCAAATCAATTTATATCCTCAAAAGATATGAATTGCTATAACCCAAAAATCATAAATATTTTCTAAATATTCAAAATCAAATATTTTACTCAATCTTCTATCAATCCTTTGGTGAATACTCCTAGTAGTCTCAAGATAAAATTCTTTCTGTCCTCAAAGTTGGTAATATTGCTACTACCCAACTTAGAATTAACTAATCCTTAAGATCATACTTTTAGAAAAATAAATGCCTTTATATCTTAAATAAGACCTCAATGTATACTAATTTTGAATATAATCCTTCTAGTCACGTATTTGACCTATAAGCATATACTAGTATAGTCATCTTCCTAACCGACATTAAGCACGAGAAAGTAAGGATTTACGGTAGAAAGGGGTTAAAAAAGATGCAATCAAGGGAGGCAAACGAGAGTTTAAAGTTTGGAGTCAAGAAAGAATGTCAAGTATATGGATGAGATCCTAGACTCTAATCCTATCTGCAGGCTCACATCGGTACAAAAACGTAACCGAAGTGATAAACTTGACCTGCATGGGCCACCATAAAAACATGTAACGCACCAGTCCTAAAATACTTAGAACTAAGTACGTAGCCATACCAGCTGCATACATACGAAGTATACTCCAATATATGGAACCATCGTATGTATACATAAGCTGTAAAATGCAGTAAACCACAACTAAATCTCATCCACCACATAAAAGAATAATAATATAAATCAACTATAAAAATTGCCATTTATACATGTAGTTAGGCGAAGACAAATCCACTACCAACTATTTTAAAAGACAGAATATACAAGAAAAGGATAGATAAAAATGACAAGACGAACCAAGGGCAATCATCTTCGGAGGAAGGAAGAAGATCATGGCCTTGGCTAGAACACCGGCAAAGTCACAGAGCACACACCTGGAGAGATAACCAAGTCCTCAAACGGATGTAACAAGATACAGGAAGAACACGCCACAATAAACTGAATATTTACAATGTCACAAGCGACAAGTAAAGTAAAATAATTCCCATCGGAACAAGATACATAAAGGAACGAGGTGACTTGACATTGACTAGGTTTATCTAACCATCTAAAGTGTTTATGCTATTGAGAACAAACCTTTCGTCGCACGAGCCCTGGCTGTAAATAGGATTTGGTATAATCACCACTTAGGCACCAGTGACCTAAGCGCATGAAGTTCAAAAATGACAGTGGCCAATCTAAGAGGATTATCTTACCCCAAGCGCATAACTTTCAAGAACGTTAGTGGCCAACATGAGGGGGTAAGCATACCCGTATCTCCAGTGGAGCTTCCAGGTTACATGGGAATGTGTAATAGAAGCCCATACGATAAGGTAATGTTCTCCCCACCCGATACACCTATCGAAGTCGCATCCGCGATCATGTACCTCTACTAATTGCTAAGTCGAACATGCCTCTATTAGCAGTTGGACCTAACGCATACGTACGAGTGATCAGCCGACACGCAAGTACCTCTACATGCTACTCATCTCATACATATCTCGTGGTACAACTGTGTCAGGGTTTATACAATATACTACAGTTGGTAGTCCCTTAACTCTAGGTCCATATGTAATCAAAGGATAATATGCAAAGTAAAGCTAATATCACTGAGCAGGTAATAGATCAAGAATTATAAAAATGGTACAACTACAAGAACTGGAATTAAATAAACAGTGATACACAAATAACTAAAAATACCGACTAAATATAAGGAGTAAATATGGCAAGGTATCTTTCCTGATCTCCGGAGTGAGGTAAGATGGTGTCCTGGCGACGAATCAACAACAACGCACAAAAGGAAAGGTGTAGGAACAACTTCGTATGCTGAAAATAGTCTATTATTTTATTATAATTAATACTGCACCTATCACATTTATTTAGTAGATTCTGAAATTAGGATATGGCATAGGTTTTCGTATCAGCTTTCCGAAAAACTAAACGGATCGCATTTTCGTTTTTGGAATCTCCCAAAATTGTAAAAATAATGAAATACATTTATTTTTGGGATACTAGATACTCAAACAATTTTGCAAAAATCTACAGAAAGAATTTTGTTATTAAAATATATTTCTGGAAAACTTACCTCGATACGCTTCTGTAACACCCAGTTTTCCAAATGAGGGTAGTTTTGAAATTTTGTAATTATAATTATTATTTATTGATATTTATTTTATATTATAATTTTTGGTGATTTTTAATCATTTAAAACTATTTTAAAACATGACTTATGATTTTGATGTTTGATAGTGTAACCTTGGAGACTGGTTGACCTAGAGCCTAGCATTGTGATTAGGGTATTTTGTTTATCATTTCTAGTTTGAGGGTATTTTTGTTATTTTTGGGGTTATTTGAATTTATTAGAATTTATTTGAATTTATGGGAATTTTTAGGAATTATTTTGGAATTGTTTGAATGAGGGTTGACTAGGTTGACTTTGACTAGCTTTGACTTGGTAGACTAACCTACAAGCTAACCCTAGTTATGTTTGGACTTGGTTAGATCATGTAACCCTAGTTAGACTAGAGTTAACCTATGGTTTAGTCAATTAATCCCAAGTTAGAATAGAAGGCTTTTAGACACAAGTCATGACTTGTTGTTTTGAACCATTGATTAATGATTAGGCCCAACCCAACACTAGTGCAACCTAACCCTATCCCATTCCAGCCCATGGTCGGCCACCTAGTCATTCCTACTCTATTTAATCCCTCCTAGAAATTAGGGCTAGCCTCCATTAGGAATTTTCCATGTTTGAGAAGAGGTGAGCCTCCATCTTCATTAAATCCTAGAAATTCATATTTAATTCCTTTTCCACCCAAACATGTTGCAATAGGTTCTAATCCATCTATTCTTACTGTTTATGGAATAATATTTCAGAGTTTGGACAATTTGGGGAAGTTTTGCTATCAAAAGGAACACCCCCTTTTTGGAGTTTTTGGGGGATTTGCAACCTATAGGTAATTTCAATTCTACTCCATGAAATTGTTGTTTTATTTCATATCTAGGAAGCCCTAGGCCTACCCTAGCTGTAGGACTAGTTAACCCTAGATTTTGTGTCCAATTCGTGTCCCATTTGGACACGTATTAGTCCTTGTTATTAAGTGTTTGATGAAATGCCCCAATAGGCATTTCGATTGATTTTTAGGAAACTAATTGAATAGGAAATTAGGTTTTTAGGTAACTTATGAGTTTCTAGTGTCTTGGTGTAGTTTTCGTGTCGTGTCGAGTCACCACGAACACGGGAACACGCTGACACGCGCGCACGTGCACGGGCACTGTAGCTTGTTGACACAAAGTCACAGTCAACCAAATATTGACTACATTGACTAAATAATATCTGTATAAATTCAATACGACACACGACGTCTGCTTTCAGTTCGGGACAAACGACAGCTCAGTTTCCGACTCTCAGTATATTTTCGAGTCTGTACTTTTACATTTCATTGAGTCTAGAAGTATGTACTCTGAGTTATGCTGAGCTCTTGGAACTTGGTCTACAAGCCTACCCAAAATCCCAAGCTCCACCAAAACAAAATTGCCCACAAGTCCCACTTAGAATCACTCTGTGCTCTGGAGACAGAGTTCGGGCCGAACTCTGCCTCCACACAGAGTTCGGGCCGAACTCTGTCCCCTAGAAATCAGGAACCCTAATTTTAGGGTTAGCTGGTTGCTAGCTGTCCAACGGCCAAATTTTTGAATTCTCCTACCCGAATTCTGGCCGAATTCTGCCTCAAAAATCAGTATAAATAGGGCATGAATTCTCTCATTTTGAATCACTCAATCTTCTCTTCTCTTCTCTCCTACAAGCTCTATAAGCCATACCCTTCCCATCTACTAGCCACAAGCCTCCTAAGTCTCGAGTGCTCAGCATCTCTCAGTTAGGATTCTTGTGCAAGAGTGAAGAAATTGCTTGGACAATTCCAAGCAATCGCCACTGCGATTCTCTGTAAGAAGTTGACGTGCTCTTCTGAAGTAAAGGCACGGGTTGTAAGCTACTATTTCACAAATAGTGGATTTAATCCTGAGCTAGAGTTCTCAGGCCTGGACTAGTCCTGCACGAGGGAAACCAGGTTAAAATTGCTGTGTTTGCGTATGCTCTCTTGTCTTTCATTTACATTCTGCATTTTACTCTGATTATTCATTGTTCGTGAAAGAGTAATTTTTTAATTGGTCATTATATATATATATACTCTATTCACCCCCCCTCTAGAGTTGCCAAACTGTTCTTCAATTGGTATCAGAGCTCTGTTCTCTTTATAAGGACTAACATCCTAAGAGCTGATCCATGGCAACCACACAATCCTTGATCTCCAATGATGGTGAAGGTCAGTCCACTCATAGGCCTCCCCTATTTGATGGGACTAACTACACATATTAGAAAACAAGGATGAGTTTTTATCTGAAGTCTCTAGACTTTGACCTGTGGACTGTCGTAACTGACGGTTACAAAAAGCCCGCCAGAATAGTTGTCGATGGTGACCTCACTGAGAAACCACACGACAAATATTCTGTCGAGGAGAAGAAACAGGCAAGTCTAGATGCTAGGGCTATTAATGCTTTATTCTGTGCTATAGACAGGAACGAGTTTAACAGGGTCTCTACATGCACCACTGCTCATGAAGTATGGAGACTTCTGGAAGTGACGCATGAAGGAACCACTCAAGTCAAGGAATCAAAGATAAGCCGTCTCACTCAAGAGTACGAAGCCTTCAAGATGAAGCCAAATGAGACGATCACTCAAATGTTTACAAGATTTCTCGACATCATCAACCCGTTATCCTCGCTTGGTAAGCAGTACTCAAACCATGAGAAGATCCGCAAGCTACTCAGAGGGCTACCAAAGATTTGGAACCCTAAGGTGACAGCCATCATAGAAGAAAATGATCTCACAAGTATGTCTATGGAGACTTTGATGGGCAAGCTCATGACTCACGAGCTTGACCTCAAGGACTTCGAAGAGCCTACTCCGAAGACCAGGGAGATCGCACTCAAAGTTTATCGACGAAAGGTTGATCACGATGAGACTGAAGACGATATCTCAGATGATGAAGACCAAGCTCTCATGGTACGTAACTTCAAGAAATTCCTTCGCTTCAATCAAAGAAAGAAGGAACCACAAGAAGACGATGAAGAAGAGCCAACCTGCTATGGTTGCAAAAAGACTGGACACGTCAGAAGAGACTGTCCGCTCTTAAAGAAAAACAACCGGTATGAAAAGCCCTACAAGAAGAACTCATCAAAAAGTTATGCCAACACAAGCATTTGGCATGAAAGCGAAGCAAGTGACTCCGAGGAAGAAAAGAACTCTCCTCAAGACAAAGCAAATGTGTGCCTCATGGCAAATTCCACCAAGGTATCAAACGAAACTTTAGATGACTTCTCTTTTGATGAACTTGGCGATGCTTTTACCGATTTACTTGATGATCACAAAAAGGTTATCGGTAAATACAAGCATGCCAAGGACAAAATCAAAAGTCTAGAAGATGAGATACAAAGAATTTCTTTACTTCTTGATAATGTTAGAAATACATCACCCACAAATGACACTGATGAAGTATCCAAGCTTAAATTAAGCTTACATGATGCTGAAGCACGCATTGAGCAACAAACTCAAGAAATCACTACTCTCAACACGTTGCTTGCTGAAAAAAAGAGTAGACACAAGATTTCCATGACTAAGATTTATGGCTTAAATATCAAGATTGATGAACTGCAAGCTATGTCTAAAAGATTAGAAACCAAATTGGGTAAACAGGTTGTTCAACCTCAAACCCAATCACATGGGCACAACACCACTCATACTAGTCAACCACGTCATTCTCATGCAGCACATAACCATGCATTTATATACACAAACTTTTACAAACCACGTGCACGTAAGAATATTCCTCATACTCATTATACTGCACAAAGACACAACCAATATCACTCTACACATAGACAAAGTCATCATACCATACCACATCAACATGCCATACCACGTAGACAAAATCATCATGTTATGCCACATAAGCAAAATCATCATATCATGCCACAGCATCACACTATGCCATATAGACAATCTCAGCATGCCACTCCTCACAGTCAATATCATCATGCTATGCCACACAGACATCATCATCATGTCACTCACTCTATGCATAGTCCTCATTACCATGCTAACTCTCTATATCATCCTCATCCTGTTGCTTATAGATATCATTCTCATGCTCCCAGTATAAATAAAAATGCTATCTGTACTTACTGTGGAATACATGGACACATCTCACCACAGTGTAGAGTTAGAAGATTGGTAGACAAGAAAATATATGCTTGGTTTCCAAAAACTAACTTTTCAGGACCCTCAAGAAAATGGGTACCAAAGGTCACATCTACTCTTGATGTAGGTAGACCTTCCCTCCTCAACTGAGAGTAAGTGGATTATCGATAGTGGATGCTCGCGACATATGATGGGAGACGCAAATCTTTTTGCATCACTATCGATGAAAAGAGAAGGATACGTATCCTTCGGTAACAATCTCAAAGGGCACATAATAGGTAACAGTATCATTGGTCATCCTCCTTCTCCTGTTATAAAGGATGTCTGCCTAGTGACCGAGTTAAAGCATAACCTGCTCAGCATTAGCCATTTTGCTGATCATGGATATGATATTAACTTTGGACAAAACTGTTGCTATATCTATGATAGGTCAACAGGAGATATTGCTTTTGAAGGGAAAAGATAGGACAATATCTATATTTTCTATCTCTCTATAAATACTAACCATGCAGGTAGATGTTTATATGCCCACAAAGACGAACGACTACTTTGGCACCAGCGTCTCGGTCATGCCAACATGGATGCTATATCCAGGCTTTCTACCAAGAAGCTAGTGAGAGGATTGCCTGACATCACATTCAAAAAGGTCACGGTATGTGCCGAATGTGAACTAAACAAGGCAACTAAATCCTCATTTCATTCCATCAACTCTGTAAGTACTACTAGACCCTTGCAATTACTTCATATGGATTTATTTGGTCCTAGTAGAATAGCTAGCCTTGGTGGCAAACTTTATGCTTTTGTTATTGTTGATGATTTTTCGAGATTTACTTGGGTTTTTTTCTCGCTAATAAGAGCGACGCTATCTCTGTTTTCAAAGTTTTTGTAAATAAAGTTCAAAACGAAAAAGGCTACATGATTACTCGAATCCGAAGTGATCATGGAAGCGAATTCGTAAATTCAGATTTTGAAAGTTTTTGTAATGCAAATGGTTTTGATCATGAATTTTCTTGTCCTAGAACTCCTCAACAAAATGGTGTTGTGGAGCGGAAGAATAGGACTCTTGGTGATATGGCTAGAGTCATGTTGAATAAATTTTCTCTTCCGAAATATTTTTGGGCAGAGGCTGTAAGTACAGCATGCCACATTTTGAATAGGGTGCTTATTCGTCCCATTTCGAAGAAAACACCCTATGAGCTTTGGTTTGGGAGAACCCCAAATGTTTCTTATTTTAGAGTTTTTGGCTGCAGATGTTTTATCCTCAACACCAAAGACAACTTAGGCAAATTTGATGCCAAAGCTGACGATTGTATCTTTCTTGGTTATGCTGCCAAGAGTAAGGAATATAGAGTTTTCAATAAACGCTCACTTATTGTGGAAGAGTCAACAAATGTGACTTTTGATGAAGACAACAGTACAGCAAATACTCTTAATGATGACATTGAGCCATCAACTTCTACTCCAATGAATACTTCAACCGAAACTAATTCTCTGGAGGGTTTGCCTAAGAAATTCTCTTTCAAACCTTCTCATCCAGAAAATTTAGTCATAGGTGAAGTTTCACGTGGAGTTACTACTAGATCATCATTAAGAGACTCTGTTGCTAGCACTGCCTTCATTTCACAAGTAGAGCCTAAAAACATTTCTGAAGCTTTTACTGATGAATTTTGGATCTCTGCTATGCAAGAAGAACTCAACCAATTTGAGAGAAGCCAAGTATGGGAACTAGTTCCTAAACCGGCTAATCACTCAATAATTGGTACCAAATGGGTGTTTAGAAACAAAGTAAGTGAAGATGGTTCAGTCACACGTAACAAAGCTCGTCTAGTAGCTCAAGAATACAACCAAGAGGAAGGTATCGACTACGATGAGACATATGCTCCTGTTGCTAGACTAGAATCCATTCGGATGCTTTGTGCTTTTGCCAATCATCAGAACTTTAAATTATTTCAAATGGATGTTAAAAGTGCTTTCTTGAATGGCTTTATTAAGGAGGAAGTTTATGTCAAACAACCCCCTGGCTTTGAAAATCACAAATTTCCCGACCACGTGTTCAAGCTAAAGAAAGCGCTTTATGGCCTTAAACAAGCCCCCAGAGCTTGGTATGAAAGGCTAAGCAGCTTCTTGCTTGAGAAAGGTTTCTCTAAAGAGAAAATTGACACTACACTGTTTATCAAATCTTTCAAAGACACCATTCTATTAATTCAGATTTATGTTGATGATATTATTTTTGGGTCTACTGATGAAACTCTTTGTCAAGAATTTGCCAAGTGTATGCAGACGGAATTTGAGATGAGCATGATGGGAGAGCTCAACTACTTTCTTGGTCTGCAAGTAAAACAACTGGCTAATGGAACTTTTATCTGCCAATCAAAGTACACCAAGGACATGCTGAAAAAGTTCGATCTTGACAACATCAAACCAATCAGCACGCCAATGGCCACTTCAACCAAACTCGAACCAGATAAGAGCGGCAAACCTGTTGATCAACGTAAGTATCGAGGTATGATAGGCAGCTTACTTTATTTAACTGCTAGTCGTCCCGATATCATGTTCAGTGTTTGCCTATGTGCTAGATATCAAGCTAATCCTAAGGAATCACACATGACCACAGTTAAGCGTATCTTTAGATACCTTAAGGGTACGGTTACAGTAGGCCTATGGTATCCCAAGTCAACATCATTTGATCTTATTGGTTACTCTGATGCTGAGTTCGCTGGATGCAAGGTCGACCGTAAAAGTACGAGCGGCACGTGTCATTTATTAGAAAAAGCTTTAGTCTCCTGGTTTAGCAAGAAACAGAACTCTGTTGCACTATCCACAACAGAAGCTGAATACATAGCAGCTGGGCGTTGTTGTGCACAAATTCTGTGGATGAAGCAAACCCTGAAAGACTATAAGTTATCTTTCATGCATATTCCTATATTCTGTGACAATACTAGTACCATCAATTTGACTAAGAACCCTGTATGCCACTCACGCACTAAACACATTGAGATCAGACACCACTTTTTGCGTGATCATCAGCAAAATGGCACGATTAACTTAGAATTTATTGACACTGATCATCAGCTGGCAGATTTCTTTACTAAGCCACTATCCGAAGAGCGTTTCAATTTTCTTTGTCGTAAACTTGGAATCTTAGATGAAGCAGTCATAAATTGAAACTCACCTGCGTAAATATCGAGTATATTATGATTCTTTTACGAAGAATTTGGTATGGATACAAGCCGAAAGGGTCCTTCTGACAACAAGGCGTAAAAGCCTAAGCGACACGGTGCACTAGTCCTCAGGACTACCGCTAGCTGGGATCCGGCCCCTGCAGCTAACCCATGGCAAATTTGGACTATTGAACCACAATATATATCCTTATTTATTATATGGCTCGTTTCGATTTAATATTGCCTAATTGATATTTTCTAAAAAGTTCATTCTGTTTTCTGTGTACCTCTCCTTCTCTATCTATTCTATTCTCTTTGGTGTCCTCAACTTTCTTTTGTTTAACTCTTAAATCTTTTTCTTTGTTATCATTTCTTGTTATTCTTAAACTTTTGTTTTCATTTTAGCCTTTGTTCTGTTCTGGACCAATGATCCAGAACTCGGGCCGAACTCTGCTCCAATCCGAGTTCGGGCCGAGTTCGGTCCCTTGGTTCCAGGGTCGGGATCTGGCTCTGCCGTTGGATCTATTCTAATCCAATGGTCAAAATTTCACCCGACCAAAGACCAAGCTCTACTTTATTTCGGGATTCCCTCTCTTTCCTCCCATAATTCCTTCTTCTCCACCTATTCCATCTTCTTCCTTCAAAACCCTAACCCTAGTTCTTGAGATAGAGGGCTCTATTTCTTCTCAAACTCAAGGGAAAGGGGTTTTTCAACGTTCTCTTCAACTGTTTGACATTATCGTCAGGTATAACTCTCATTTTCTCTCCTTTTCAAGTTATCAAATTTCTTGCAAATGGCTCCACGCTTGCCCAATCGTGGGAAGAGGATCCGAACCGAGGGTGCTCCTCCTCCGATTGAACAAGTAGATGAACAACATCCCCTCAATCCGTTGTTCAATCCACCATGTCCCGATGACCCTAACACTTATGACGATCGTCTTTTTGTGTCGCTAGAAGCCTCAAATGAATGGTTTAGCAATTTTAGAACTCGTCCGGTGTTTGGGGGTCATCCCATAAACTTCACCATATTTTCTCAATATGAGTCTTTATTCCGTGATCTTTGTTTGGATGCTTTAGTTGCTTCAAATTTTGTCATCTATCGTAGTGCAATCCAAATGTTTTATTGCAATTTAACTTTTGATGCAACCCACATCTATTCTCGGGTTGCCGGTATTGACATCGCCTTCAATGATTCGGAGTTGGGGGAGTTTCTTGAACTTATTAATCTTGATGCTTGGGATAAACTTGTGGAAGCACGCCAATTCTAATTTGTTGGCGATACTTCTCTTGAAGGATTCAAGGAGGAACTATGTGCTCCTAACATAAGTCCTCGCAAGCTTATGGCTAAGCATCTCAATCCCTACTTCTATGAACTTCATCGCATGATTTTTAAATCTTACCCAAGGCTGGATCAACTGATGAAGTTACATACTTTGAGATCTCAGCCTTATATCATCTCCATTATCGTATTCCATTCAATCTTCCTAGGACAATGATGGATTGGATGATAAATTGTAGGAAGAAACCAAGGGCGTTAGTTTATCCTTTATATCTTCCTATGGTTTTTTGTGCATTTATCATTCCTCTTCATGACTGTCCATTCTTGCCCGCTCCTGCCTTCTTGTCCAAGGCACGCCGTACTCAGGCAGTTGTCGCCTCTCCTGAGGCATCTGAGCATTCTGAGGATGAGGAGCCTGACGCCCCTCCTTTTGGTCAGGATGCACCTCCTCCTCCTGCCACCCTGGAGTCTATACAGACTATGCTTCGCGATCGCTTTGCTGTTGAGGATGATCGTTGGACGCAGCAGGATTACCGTACCACTCTGCAGATTAGTGCCCTTGGGAACTCTCTGCATGATATACGGTATTCACTCGCTCGTCATCCTGATCTGCATGTGCCTATTGAGCGGGATCCAGATCGAGCGGGTCATCGTATAGACGATCCATGGGTCATGAGGTATATGGATCCGGATGATGCTTTCGTAGACCCTCGTCGCTCTTTCCCTGGTCCTTCAGATGTTCCAGGACCTTCTGGTGCTCCGTGATGGAGACTGGCTTGTTATGCTGCTGCCACTGCTGATGGTCTTAGTTGCTTTATGTTTTTAGTTATTTAGTTATGGATTTATGTACTGGTTTTTTATCTTAGAACCCTGATGATGTGTTTGACATTCTGGTTGGTGGATATCATTTTATGCTATTTCTCGTAGTTTCTTTATGCCAATGCACTCTCTTGTCTAGTATTATACTATTTTTTCTCTTGGTGTGGTTGCATTACTATTCATTGCTTATTTATATTGCTAACTGCCAAAAGGGGAAGAAACATATGTATATTTTTGTGCTGGCTTGTTTTGGGAAACTATTACAGGTTCTATGCAGGTTCTATGCATTCATCTGTGTATATCTGTGCTCGTTCTGGGAATATGTTATCTATCAGGTTACAGGGTATATGCACTGTTTACGGGGGAGAGCTACTACTTCTAGCTCGGAACCGTTCACTGATTACGGGGGAGCTATCCGATTCTAGCTCTGCATCAGTTATGGGGGAGCTATGTTGTAATCAACTGTGTCAAGGTATGAATATTGAAATATACATATATTATTTTGTCAATTATCAATATGGGGGAGATTGTTGACACAAAGTCACAGTCAACCAAATATTGACTACATTGACTAAATAATATCTGTATAAATTCAATACGACACACGACGTCTGCTTTCAGTTCGGGACAAACGACAGCTCAGTTTCCGACTCTCAGTATATTTTCGAGTCTGTACTTTTACATTTCATTGAGTCTAGAAGTATGTACTCTGAGTTATGCTGAGCTCTTGGAACTTTGTCTACAAGCCTACCCAAAATCCCAAGCTCCACCAAAATAAAATTGCCGACAAGTCCCACTTAGAATCACTCTGTGCTCTGGAGACAGAGTTCGGGCCGAACTCTGCCTCCACACAGAGTTCGGGCCGAACTCTGTCCCCTAGAAATCAGGAACCCTAATTTTAGGGTTAGCTGGTTGCTAGCTGTCCAACGGCCAAATTTTTGAATTCTCCTACCCGAATTCTGGCCGAATTCTGCCTCAAAAATCAGTATAAATAGGGCATGAATTCTCTCATTTTGAATCACTCAATCTTCTCTTCTCTTCTCTCCTACAAGCTCTATAAGCCATACCCTTCCCATCTACTAGCCACAAGCCTCCTAAGTCTCGAGTGCTCAGCATCTCTCAGTTAGGATTCTTGTGCAAGAGTGAAGAAATCGCTTGGACAATTCCAAGCAATCGCCACTGCGATTCTCTGTAAGAAGTTGACGTGCTCTTCTGAAGTAAAGGCACGGGTTGTAAGCTACTATTTCATAAATAGTAGATTTAATCCTGAGCTAGAGTTCTCAGGCCTGGACTAGTCCTCCACGAGGAAAACCAGGTTAAAATTGCTGTGTTTGCGTATGCTCTCTTGTCTTTCATTTACATTCCGCATTTTACTCTGATTATTCATTGTTCGTGAAAGAGTAATTTTTTAATTGGTCATTATATATATATATATACTCTATTCACCCCCCCTCTAGAGTTGCCAAACTGTTCTTCATAGCTGTCCTGCTACTCGGGTGCACTTGCACGCAGGACACGATATGTCGACACGTGAGAATTGACATACACTATGAGGCACTGACTGACACCACGGGTGTCAAGTCTCAGAGCCTCTCGTGTCGTGTCGGACACGCACGAAGCCGTGCATGGGGATTTTACTGAATAGACTGTTGTCGAATTCCAGCGCTGATACGCATGTCGTAGACACGTGTCAGGGTGCCCTAGCCCTAGCCCTAGTCCTACTCGACACTGGGACACGACCACGAGATCTGTGTCGTGTCGTATCGTGTGCACGAACTCTGGGAACACGTGTACGAGAAATTACATAGTTTGTACGGTTTTTATGTTTTTAATCTGTTAGACACGTTTATGTCCACTTGGGTGGACACAAACACATTGCTAGACACGTACACTATAGGAATATACATTACCAACCATTGGATTTGCATATTAGCTTAATTTTGATGATTATTTCACAAATACCCCAATTTTCTTGATACCTATATATCAGTCATATTCTTTCTATTTTTCCAGATTTTAAAATATGAATTTTGACAGCTAATTTAACCTATTTTAAACTGTTAATTAGTATGGTTTAAGCCTCAATGAGGTACACCTATGTGTTTTCTATTGTGTGTCGAATTTTGGGTTAAATTGGTATGGTTTTGGGGCTTTAATCTGTGAGTTTGTGTTGGACTGAAGAACTGAAATTTTGTGAACTGTGTTGAATAAATTTTCAATGTATAATATGAGTATTATTTGATATGGAGAACTGTGGGTGATTTTGAAATGGGTTTCTAATCTGGGATTTAGTTTTAGGACTGTCATGTGGATTATGTATTTTCAATGGGTTAGCTCACTCTTTAACTGTTTTGAATCAATGTTTCATTTCATCACCTTGACTGGAAATTGGGTTTTAAAACTGCAAATTGATTCCATTTTCTTTCCTCACTGATTCCAGGTTTACACACATAATGCCACTGTTTCATTCCAGTTTTTGCAATGTTAGTAGACTTCACTAATTTCCCTTTTCTCTGTTTTCTTCACTATTTTTGCCTAATACTGTCACAATGTTTTAGGTTCCAGATTTTACATTGTAATATTCCCTAATTTTCCCTATGGTATGTCACTGTTTTCATTGTCATAGCACACTGTTTTCAGTGTCTCTCTCATACACACACAAGCTCTACACACACACACAGTTAATATTGACACCCTACACTATGTTATACACATATTGACACTCTATACACTCTCACACACTCTATTTTCCTGTCACACTCACACCCACACACATTACACACATACTTGACACCTCTCCCTTACTCTTCTTTCTATTTCCTCTATACCTATATATACGTGTATAATATGTGTATGTATATATTATATATAAATATCTATATGTATGTAATATATGTATGTGTGTGTAAGGTATAAGTATGTATATCTAATAATGTACATATTGTATTATGTATATATGAGGATACTTGTATGTGGGTAACCATTATATATATATATATATATATATATATATATATATATATATATATATTTTATATATATATATATATATATATATATATATATATATATATATATATATATATATATATATATATATATATATATATATATATATATATATATATAAAATATATATATATATATATATATATATATATATATATATATATATATGTATGTATGTGTGATACACATATTGGTAGCCCTATGTATATACATATATATATATTATATATATATATATATATATATATATATATATATATATATATATATATATATATATATATATATATATATATATATATTTATTGTGTGATTCCATGTGTAGGCCTAGATGCAAACTAGGTTGTGTGATGTTTGGTTTTGACTTGTGTTGAATGGGTTGTATGGACTTGGTATGCTAGCATAGGCTAGTTTAGCCTTGTTTAGACTAGTATGGACTAGTTAGGCCTAGAATAGACTATTTAGACTTGTTGGACCTAGTTTGACCATAGTTGACCTAGTTTGACTTCTAGGGTTGACCAGAGTTGACCAAGAGTTGACTTTGGCCTAGATTGACCTAGATTCATTTAGAAAGTATTGAATTGCATCTTGTTATCATTTTAGACTTGTTGTGACTTGTGCTGTTTTATAGGAGACAGACACCACTCCTCGGACAGTAGATATTCTTCAGACACTCAGGATACAGGCGAGTACATTATCTGATCATTTTATATCCTGCTTAGAATTATTATCCTGCATTAAATTACTTTACTTGATACTGTCACATTGGTCACACGGATTAGTACTATATGGATCCCTTCTTGAGATGTTATCCCTTCAGAGAGCATCGGGTACTACATGTTCTGTGCGTTTTACTTACATGGCATATTACTATGCTTCATTGGTTCATTGATCACTTGTGACATATACTCTTATGATCACAGAGTCTTCCTTGAATCCTTATCCCATTTATTGGGTCTCCTAGAATCTCCTAGAATTCCTATTTATGGGACATCCATGTATCACCCTTCGGGGGCCTTTGCATAGAATCATAACATAACCTGGTTGGATCCTTGTGTATTGATTAGGGGTACGGAGGAGTAGAAGTAGACATGTGAATATTATCCAAGTAGTGTAGCATCAGAATCTTTCGATAGTGTAGCATCAGAATCTCCTATGCTATTTACATGTCTACATTGTACTATGACTCACTAGCCACTGTTAGTCTCTATTTATAGTAGATATTTCTATTACAATTCTCTCTCTGTTTACATACTGCATTTCCTTCAGTATCTATATCTTACTTTACTGCATAATTATATTTTCTAACCTGCTATGAACTGTTGAGATGTATTGTGCTCGCTCCTGTCCTGACTGGACCTGTTGAAAATATTACAGAGGATGAGGAGGAGGCCTGTGTGGATACCTTCTACGGGACAGCTCTAGCTGACGACTTTACCCTGCTGCCTAGACTAGCTTAGTTAGGCTTATCTTTTTTATGTTGTCTTGAGACTAGTAGTTAGACTTTATTTCTGTCTTTGAGATTTGGGGTTGTATATATTCTTTTATATTCAGTAGCTGAGACGTTGTACTCTAGATATCTGCTGAGATGTTATCTTAGACTATTTGATTATCTATATTTTCCTTGAGTTCTATATCATATCGTGCTTCTTCTTCCTTAGTTGTGATTGAGTTTATTTTCTGCTATGTCACCCCAATTCGGAGAGTATAAACTGTTTATCCTTATACTGTAGATGAATTGAGACCCAGGACAGCGTTCTACCGCTGACACTACGACGTAGGCTGGGCGTTGTTACGTTCTCGTACCCTCACAGTGGGTGCGGGTCGTGACACGTTTTTAGTTGTGGCCCATGCAGGTCGAGACTAGAAGTGTAGTGGTATTCGAACTAGAATATCACTACAGCCTGCAATAGGATTAGGATATATATTTTTGAAGATACTCAATCACAGTTAGGATTCCTTGAGAGATTCCTGGGACGACCCTTGAAAATCTTATTTAAACTTCAATTTGAATCATTTCCCTTGTTTGTTGCTCTCACTCCTTGATTACTGAATTTGATTTTGTTGGATCGTTGTTGATTTTGATTTTCCTATCGAGATGAATTTTAAGGCCTGAGTTACGATATTTTTCTGATAACATATGTTGACGGGAATACAGGGATGGAAAAACGTCTACTTGATTATGGAGCTTATAGTTTATCGCAGCCATATTAGCTGGCATGGCGAAAACATAGAGACCTAACTTCGGATGTACGTATCTTGGTTATGAGATTTGGAATTTCTTGCAGCTATACTAGTCGGCATAGCGAGATTTCCAGACGACATGATTGTAGAGGTGCATACCCTAGTTATGGAATCTATCATTTATCGCAGCCTTGCTTACTGGCAGGGCGAGGACTCTGAGTAACACGATTTTGGACAGACGCATATGATTATCAGATTATATCTTGAGAAGATTTTTAAGCATATCATCTCTATCGTACCATTCTGTTGTTATAAATTGTATTCCATCATCAAATAACTTAGGAGTAGGAGTATGAGTAGGAGTGGCTTAGCTGTTATTATAAATCTAGTGTAACTTCTGGCCATAAATTCTTCCTAATACAATGAATCGATGATTTTTGCTAGACCTTAACTTGGATTTGATGTTATAACTCTGGTTTCAAAATGGTTCCTTTTTTTATATAGATACGCAGAACAGATTTTATTATTATCTTCTTCTTACCATTATTCTTGTATTACCTTAGAATATATAATATAGTGGACACAGATGCTTGCCTGACACGTATGCATGCTACACTTTATTACCCACCTATCTAAATGCGTATTAATATGTTGATGTTAATTTCTCAAATCCCAAAAATTCTAATATAGGACAGTATCAGTGACTAGTTCTCCGTTTCCCAGATTAATTTCGTAAATTAAATTTAAATTTCATATTATTAGTTGTTGTTTACATCACTACACATGTATGTTATATACAAGGTTTTAATTCTTAAAGATATTGGTTGAGTTTTGTGTTGAATTTGTCAAACCTATGACTGTGTACATATTAAACCTTTAACCTTGGATTCTAAGTGATTAGTCAAATTGCAGTTTTCTTTAATGTAATGGTTTGAGCCGTGTACATTGTTGTGTGTAGGTATATAATGTTAGGTTTCATACTCTTACATGTTAGGTTGTGGTTATGGTAAACATTGAGTTGGTTTTGATGTTCGAATTTCTCCAAATTTTTGAAAATTGAATACATGTTAACATTTTTACATTGCTTTCAAATGCGTAGTTCAATTTCAGATCTAATATGAAATATTGAACTAAGCTGAATGATGAACCCTTCATTTCAAGTTTTAATCCATGTACACTTGACACTCTACACTAATGTTCACAACTACCATGAAAACCTAACCCTTCATCTCTATGTTATGTTCATATAGCTATATAAGTATATATATAGTTCTGTATACATGTTATAATGTATGAAGATGCATAATTAAATCTCTACCTCTTTATACATATAGATATACATATATATATGGTTAGCCATGCATGTTATGAGTAAATAGCTTGTGCCATGTAGACTGCTTAACCAATATGCCATGAATAGTGTAACTTGATAGCTACAGTTGAGACCCAAATCCTCCTATACACTTTCATGTATAATTCACACAAACCACATAACCCTTACATAATGCTAGCTTTTCCCTCTCTAACACACTCTCTACATATATATCGTGATTGGATTTTAATGCTATTGACTTTCGTTCCTTAAACTTTGGATTTTGATTTTTTTATATAGTACCCCTTTATATATTTTATTTTATTTTTGATAATTAACAGTTTTCAGATAGGATGGTAGACTGCCTTACAGCCTTAATGATTGTTGTTTTTATTCTTTCCAGTATGGCACCCATGACCCAAGCCTGTCGCTTGAGAGCAGGTGCAGCTACTGAGAGTGTGCTTCCACCTCCTACTGTTCAGGAGGTAGTGATCCCTCTATCTGATCAGGGGGTGGTGGCACCTCCTGCCATTGAGAAGATGGTGGTAGCCTCGCCAGAGAGTCTTCCTTCATCTCCTATCGTTCAAGAGAGAGTTGCGGATTTGTCTGAGATCGAGAGCCTTTCCCTACCCCCTTGTACTCCATACTGTACCACCCGGAGGTTTGTTACTTGACACAGCCCAGGTATTTGGGTATTTCCAGGAAAGGT
This sequence comes from Iris pallida, assembly GCA_029216955.1. Lineage (NCBI taxonomy): Eukaryota > Viridiplantae > Streptophyta > Magnoliopsida > Asparagales > Iridaceae > Iris > Iris pallida. Next base: position 17,938,877 of record JANAVB010029815.1, on the reverse strand, counting down.
TGTTGGAGTCACAGAGAGTTCATGATGAGGCCATGAGGGAGCAATACCAGATGTTGCTACGTCCGCGGGACTCTGTGCTTCCAGGAAGAGAGCCTAGCTTCAAGAGGGCGAGGAGCAGTACCCAGTCCTATCCAGAGTTTGAGGAGTACCCATATATCCAGTCTATATCATCATACCCAGCCCAGTCTCCTGTCCAGCAGAGGCCAGCTGAGCCAGAGCCTATCTGTACCTACTATAAGAAGTCTGGGCACAAGTGGAACTTTTGTAGAAAGAGACTAGGATCGTGCCTATTCGATGGGTCAGCTACACACTGGATACAGGTCTGTCCTGATATACCTGCCCCAACCAGGGCCCTGCTTCCAGGTGGGAGTTCTAGTTCTTAGACCTAGCTGGAGGTGAGTTTTGACCTAACCTTAGTATCCCTTTTTGTGAATATTTGATGCATCCCTTCTTTGTATGTTTTGATACCTTGTGATTGCCTAGTACTGTAGCATGGTTGGTGTAACTAGATGAGACCCCAGACTGATATTACATGCCATGATCTCATAGGTTACACTTTCCAACTGTATGATTTAAAATAGGTTTCTGAGACTATGATTGCTGGGGGCTTGACCTAGAAGGGGTACGATCATCTTAATTTCGAGGACGAAATTTTTCTAAGGTGGGTAGGATTGTAACATCCAGTTTTTCAAATGAGGATAATTTTGAAATTTTGTAATTATAATTATTATTTATTGATATTTATTTTATATTATAATTTTTGGTGATTTTTAATCATTTAAAACTATTTTAAAACATGACTTGTGATTTTGATGTTTGATAGTGTAACCTTGGAGACTGGTTGACCTAGAGCCTAGCCTTGTGATTAGGGTATTTTTATCATTTCTAGTTTGAGGGTATTTTTGTCATTTTGGAATTATTTGAATTTATTAGAATTTATTAGAATTTATTTGAATTTATGAGAATTTTTAGGAATTATTTTGGAATTGTTTGAATGAGGGTTGACTAGGTTGACTTTGACTAGCTTTGACTTGGTAGACTAACCTAGAAGCTAACCCTAGTTGTGTTTGGACTTGGTTAGGTCATGTAACCCTAGTTAGACTAGAGTTAACCTATGGTTTAGTCATTTAAACCCATGTTAGAATAGAAGACTTTTAGACACAAGTCATGACTTGTGGTTTTGAACCATTGATTAATGATTAGGCCCAACCCAACACTAGTGCAACCGAACCCTAGCCCATTCCAGCCCATGGCCGGCCACCTAGTCATTTCCACTCTATATAATCCCTCCTAGAAATTAGGGCTAGCCTCCATTAGAAATTTTCCAAGTTTGAGAAGAGGTGAGCCTCCATCTTCATTAAATCCTAGAAATTCATATTTAATTCATTTTCCACCCAAACAAGTTGCAAAGGTTCTAATCCATCTGTTCTTACTGTTTATCGAAGAATATTTCAGAGTTTGGACAATTTGGGGAAGTTTGGCTATCAAAAGGAACACCCCTTTTTGGAGTTTTTGGAGGATTTGCAACCTATAGGTAATTTCGATTCTACTCCATGAAATTGCTGTTTTATTTCATATCTAGGAAGCCCTAGGCGTACCCTAGCTGTAGGACTAGCTAACCCTAGATTTCGTGTCCAATTCGTGTCCCATTTGGACATGTATCAGTCCTTGTTATTAAGTGTTTGATGAAATGCCCCAATAGGCATTTCGATTGATTTTTAGAAAACTAATTGAATAGAAAATTAGGTTTTTAGGTCGCTTATGAGTTTCTAGTGTCTTGGTGTGGTTTTTGAGTCGTGTCGAGTCACCACGGACACGGTAATACGCTGACACGCGCGCGCGTGCACGGGCACTGTAGCTTTCCTGCTACTCGGGTGCACTTGCGCACAAGACACGACACATCGACACATGAGAATTGACACACACTACGGGGCACTGGCTGATACCACGTGTGTCAAGTCTCAGAGCCTCTCGTGTCGTGTCGGACACGCACGAAGCCGTGCATAGGGATTGCACTAAATCGACTGCTGTCGAATTCCAGCGCCGATACGCGTGTCGTGGACACGTGTCATGGCCCTAGCCCTAGCCCTAGTCCTACTCAACACTGGGACACGACCACGAGATCTGTGTCGTGTCGTGTCGTGTCGTGTGCACGAACTCTGGGAACACGTGCACGAGGAATTGTACAGTTTGTACGGTTTTCATGTTTTTAATCTGTTGGACACGTTTGTGTCCACTTGGGTGGACACAAACACATTGCTAGACATGTACACTATAGGAATATACATTACCAACCATTGGATTTGTATATTAGCTTAATTTCGATGATCATTTCACAAATACCCCAATTTTCCTGATACCTATATATTAGTCATATTCTTTCTGTTTTTCCAGATTTTAAAATATGAATTTTGGCAGCTAATTTAACCTATTTTAAACTGTTAATTAGTATAGTTTAAGCCTCAATGTGGTACACCTATGTGTTTTATATTGTGTGTCGAATTTTGGGTTAAATTGGTATAGTTTTGGGGCTTTAATCTGTGAGTTTGTGTTGGACTGAAGAACTGAAATTTTGTGAACTGTGTTGAATGAATTATCAATGTATAATCTGAGTAATGTTTGATATGGAGAACTGTGGGTGATTTTGAAATGGGTTCCTAATCTGGGATTTAGTTTTAGGACTGTCATGTGGATTATATATTGGTTTACAATGGGTTAGCTCACTCTTTAACTGTTTTGAATCAATGTTTCGTTTCATTACCTTGACTGGAAATTGGGTTTTGAAACTGCTAATTGATTCCATTTCCTTTCTTCACTGATTCCAGGTTTATACACACCATGCCACTGTTTTATTCCAGTTTTCGTATTGTTAGTAGACTTCACTAATTTCCCTTTTCACTGTTTTCTTCACTGTTTTTGCCTAATACTGTCACCCTGTTTTAGGTTCCAGATTTTATATTGTAATATTCCCTGATTTTTCCTATGGTATGTCACTGTTTTCATTGTCATAGCACACTGTTTTCAGTGTCTCTCTCATACACACACAAGCTCTACACACACACACAGTTAACATTGACACCCTACACTATGTTATACACACATTGACACTCTATACACTCTCACACACTCTATTTTCCTGTCATACTCACACCCACACACATTACACACACACTTGACACCTCTCCCTTACTCTTCTTTCTATTTCCTCTATACCTATATATATGTGTATAATATGTGCATGTATATATTATATATAAATATCTATATGTATGTAATATATGTATGTGTGTGTAATGTGTAAGGTATATGTATGTATATCTAATAATGTATATAATGTATTATGTATATATGGGATACTGATATGTGGGTGTACCATTATATATATTATATATATATATATATATATATATATATATATATATATATATATATATATATATAAAATATATATATATATATATATATATATATATATATATATATATATATATATATATATATATATATATATATTTTATATATATATATATATATATATATATATATATATATATATATATATTTACTGTGTGATTCTATGTGTAGGTCTAGATGCAAACTAGGTTGTGTGATGTTTGGTTTTGACTTGTGTTGTATGGGTTGTATGGACTTGGTATGCTAGCATAGGCTAGTTTAGCCTTGTTGAGACTAGTATGGACTAGTTAGGCCTAGAATAGATTATTTAGACTTGTTGGACCTAGTTTGACCATAGTTGACCTAGTTTTACTTCTAGGGTTGACCAGAGTTGACCAAGAGTTGACTTTGGCCTAGATTGACCTAGATTCATTTAGAAAGCATTGAACTGCATCTTGTTATCATTTTAGACTTGTTGTGACTTGTGTTGTTCTATAGGAGACAGACACCACTCCTCGGACAGTAGATATTCTTCAAACACTCAGGATACAGGCGAGTACATTCTTTGATCATTTTATATCCCGCTTAGAATTATTTTCCTGCATTAAATTACTTTACTTCATACTGTCACGTTGGTCACACGGATTAGTATAATATGGATCCCTTCTTGAGATGTTATCCCTTCAGGGAGCATCGGGTACTACATGTTCTGTGCGTTTCACTTACATGGCATATCACTATGCTTCATTGGTTCATTGATCACTTGTGACATATACTCTTATGATCCCAGAGACTTCCTTGAATCCTTTTGCCATTTATTGGGTCTCCTAGAATCTCCTAGAATTCCCATTTATGGGACATCTATATATCACCCTTCGGGGGCCTTTGTATGGAATCATAACATAACCTGGTTGGATCTTTGTGTATTGATTGGGGGTACGGAGGAGTAAAAGTAGACATGTGAATATTATCCAAGTAGTATAGCATCAGAATCATTCCATAGTGTAGCATCAGAATCTCCTATGCCATTTACATGTCTACATTGTACTCTGACTCACTAGCCACTGTTAGTCTCTATTTATAGTAGATATTTCTATTACAACTCTCTCTCTGTTTACATACTGCATTTTCTCCAGTATCTATATCTTACTTTACTGCATGATTATATTTTCTAACCTGCTATGAACTGTTGAGATGTATTTTGCTTGCTCCTGTCCTGACAGGACCTGTTGAAAATACTACAGAGGATGAGGAGGAGGCCTGTGTGGATACCTTCTACGGGACAGCTCTAGCTGACGACTTTACCCTACTGCCTAGACTAGCTTAGTTAGGCTTATCTTTTTTATGTTGTCTTAAGACTAGTAGTTAGACTTTATTTCTGTCTTTGAGATTTGGGGTTGTATATATTTTTTATATTCAGTAGCTGAGACCTTGTACTCTGGATATCTGCTGAAATGTTATCTTAGACTATTTGATCATTTGTATTTTCCTTGAGTTCTATATCATATCGTGCTTCTTCTTCCTTAGTTGTGATTGAGTTTATTTTCTGCTATGTCACCCCGATTCGGAGAGTATAAACTTTTTAGCCTTATACTGTTAGATGCATTGAGACCCAGGACAACGTTCTACCGTCGACACTGCGACATAGGCTGGGCGTTTTTACGTTCTCGTACCCTCACAGTGGGTGCGGGTCGTGACAACTTCTTTTAAAAAAAACTGGAGGCGAAACGAAGTTCGGAGCTAGGAGATATCGTCGTTCCAAGTTGCTCTTGTTACTAAAAAGCGGGACTGAATTCTGATGACGAATTTTTGAGTTCCTATTGGACTAAAAATAATTTCGAATTATGGTTGATAGGAAGGGAATCTATTGGGCATTTATAGGTACTTATTTCAGATTTACCTCCTAAATTAGATAGGATTTGATTTAAATTGATAGGAGTTACTTTGTTACGATATAATATAGATAGGGATGCTTTCCTATTAGACTTAGGATTATGATTAACTTAAAATATAGTTCATATTTATCTAAATTATCTATAACATTATTTAAAATTACTATAGATAATAAATAGAGTTAATATTTATTTAAACAACCTTCATCTAATCTCATTTCTACAAGCTAAAATATTTAATAATAAATTGACATTTATTCTATATTATGTAAATAGTGTACAATATAAGTAACATGTAAAAAGTAATAAAAGTTATGAAATAAATTCTAAAATTTTAAGAAAAATTGTATAATATAGTTTAGATCCTTAATGTACTAGAAAAATAGCTTTATATATTTTTATACTAAATTTACTAATGAGCAATATACTAAATATATGTAAAATAATACAAATTATATAATAAGTCAATAAATAGTTACTTAAAAATCCAAAAATTCCACAAATATTTATTTTGAAAAATCAGGAGGTTTACAAAAGTCTTATCTAGATAAGGACTAAGAAGAATTTTAATTTCCCTTAGATTTTCTACTATTTAATTCAAATTGATTTAAAAGTAACTCAATCAAATATAATCCAATGTAGATAGATTCTACCTCTAATTTAAACTGTTTTTAAATAACTTAATAAATTTTTTCCAACTTAAATTACCATAATTAGTTACATATTAAATCAACCCATATTTAATATACCTTTTCGAAATAATATATTAATGATAATAATTAATTTCAAAATTACAAATATATACACTCGCATGCAAAAATAATACTTACATAAAACACAGTTTTTTTAAATTACTAGTTATACTTGTACCATAAAATAAAATAGCCTTTTTTAAATAAAAGTAATGTTTGGCAATCCTCGGCGCGACGCATTTATAACTTCAAACAATATAAAATATTTATCGTCTATTATTTTGAAATATTTTATTACATCTATATAATTAAAATGTTTTATAAAAATATGTACTTTGCACTTATTCGCACTTGACGAGAAATTTACGAAACGTGTAACGCCCAGTCCCAAAATACGTAGGAATAGGAACGTAGACATGCCAGCCGTATAATAAATATACGTAAGCTATAAAATGTAGTAGAACCATGACCAATCTCATCCACATAAAATAAATGAATAAAAGATATCCAATAATGATAATGAATTGTCTTGATACAATATGTTGGGTGGAGACACATCCACTACCAAAAAAATAAAAGGAAGAGTACATGATATACAAAAGAAATGACGATGGTAGCAAGATAGATCCAAGACACGTCATCTTCGAATAAATGGAGAAGACCACGACCTCGGCTAGAATACCTGCGAAAGACATGAACACACACCTGGGGAGTGTGGACACACACAAAAAAGAAGAAGAAAACGATGTCTTTTCTTTTATTGGCGCAAGGCATCACAAATGGAGTACGCCTGAGAGATCCTGCGCTGAGGATCCCCGAGTACAAAAAAAGAATTCTGGGAAATAGGACGATGGAGATCGGGTGACAGTTGCTTCTTTACTCCGTTGACACTCCGATTACAAAAGTGGAAGAAAACTTAAGAAAATTGATAACTCTCGGCTCACTGGCAAGAAGTGCAACAATTTGGCTCTTGAAATGCTCTCCGTTCCGTATTTTGAAGAGGGATGAGGCCCCCTTTTATAGTCGTTCTTGGGCTGGAATGATGTTATGCGCCCACATGAGGAAATATGCTGGTTTCTATGTGGGTGCATAGGATGTAGACGCATACAGGCTACGAGATCGTGAGTTGATCGTGGCGTTGACGTAGCCGCATACTTCGGTGCACGACTGCTCGTGGAGACTGAGGTGGACGTGCACTTCGGTGCACGTTTTGATCATGGCTTTGACTGAGTCAGGCTTGGGCGCATAGCCATGTCTCAGGCTATGTGCCCTCCTTTCGGGGGAGCTAGTATTGGGCGCATAAAACTTTACTGGCTGGGGGCATGAAGCTTTACTGACTGGGCGTATGGAGCTTCGTTGACTGGACGCATGGAGCTACACTGACTGGGCGCATGGAGCTACACTGACTGGGCACATGGTGCTTTTACTGGCTTGGGCGTATAGGGCTTCATTTGCTGAAAATTTCTTATGCTTCTACAGGGAGATAACCAGGTCCTCAGAGGGACGTAACAAGACACATAATATCATGCCAATATAACTAAATATAAATTGCTCAAATAAATAAGTCAATAGAATTATAACATGGTCCAATACACCATTGAACTAGCATACCATCCCCCCAACCAAACAAGGACAGGAGATGGTAAACCAATTCACAATATCGTATCTTTCCATGCTATGAATCTAATATGGTATCAAGGTTCAATACCTTCTCATCGAAGTAGTAAGCCACACCTACAACCAAACAAGGACAATATGTGGCGAACTAATCCGCGACAGTTATTGTTCCAAGTCACGATCAGATACAAGTACCCAAACCAAAAGTACTCATACCTAACGGATAAGGTAGCCTAACCAGTCTAAGTGTATGAAGTTTTAAGAACATCCTCCAATGCATGGTCCCTGGCTAAAATAGGATCGACACAGTCCCCCCTTGGGGACACCAGAGGCCCAACCAATAAGAGCATAACGTTCTGCAGAACGCCAGTGGCCGTCAGTAATCATGGGTCATCAACCCCGTATCTCTAGCGGAGCATCCGGGTCACAAGGAAAAGTGCATAGTAGCCCATATGCTAAGGTATTGTCCTCCCCACCCAATGCCTACTCTGTTGTATCCACAACACAAAACCTCTATTAACCGCTAAGTCAAACTAAGCATGCAACCTCTATTAGCGGTAATTCCTATCGCATGGCTTATACGTACCGGTGGCCAGCCAATCACGCACGTCTGTGTTCTACATGCGACACACAACTTCGTGGTTCAACGTGTCAAGGATAAATGAATACAATACACAAGGTGGTCCCTTAAATCTAGGTTTAATGCGTAAGAAAAATAATACATAGCAGGAAATATAACTGAACAGTAAATTCTAACAAGTTATGCCATGTATCACAGTTTATTTTACATAAAAAAATAATAAATAATGCATAAAATATGAGCTAAAATAAATAAACAGCAAATGGCAAGGTGTCTTGCCTGGTAGGACGCCTGGTGTACTGCAATGATCAATGCTGGCATGGAGTTATGACTTCGGTGTAACAACTATGCAAGGTAACCTCAGATAACGGCACGGACGGTTCCATCGGGTCCAGGACGGTCAAATTAGTTAGGGTCGACATGAAGTAGTACGAAATTCGATCGAAGGAAATAGGGAATAATTAGATAGTCATGATCAAGAATTAATTATCGAAGAGAAATTTGGGGATAAATATTTATAACAATTATAATATATATATATATATATAAAATATATATATATATATATATATATATATATATATATATATATATATATATATATATATGAAAAACTTTACATAGTCAAAATATTTAGTAACTTTCTAGAAGTAATTATATGAGTTTAAAACTATAATTTTACTGATCAAAATAATTTTAATAAATATTATGAAAACATAGAAATATTATGAAAACATAGAAAATCGTTACGGGCTTAAAACCCTAATTTTGGAATGTATTAGGATAATAATTTTTAAGGTCAATTTTGTTAACTATAATTCTATGACAAACTGTAATTAAATTTCAAAAAAATAATAGTAATATATATTTTAGATATTCTAATCTAAATCTAGATAATAAATATTAATATCTAATATATATATTTATATATAGTTTTATAAAGAATAATAATAATTAGTAATTATAAAATTACATATTAAGCATTACCCTGCGTGTGGACTGTTGTCCATGCGTTCGGGTTGGAAAGGGAAATAAAAGAAGGAAAGAGCAAGTCTTCGAGAGAGAGAAAGAAACATTGGAGAGGGAAGCAGGTTTCGAGTGAGGGAAAAAGTGGGGGAGAGCTCGGGAGGAGGCGAAGAGAAAGAGATCGGGAGAGAAAGGGAGACGGAGAACAAGAGGGAAGAAGGGGCGTGGGAGAGAGGAAGCAGGAGCGGAGTGTCTTCCGGCGGCAGAGGGAGTGGGGGTCACGACGAAGGGGCGAAGGGGTACAAATCAGTACTGAGGGTGGCGCCGTGGCTGCTCGACGCTGAGGAAGGCCGGCACTGCCGAGCTCTGGGCGGGAAAGGCGGATGGAGGCTGCGAAGGCTGGCGGTCACGCGGGACGGGGGCGGCACTGGTCATCGTATGGAGAGGCTAGGACGGAACGGGCTGGTGGATCACGGCGAGTCACCGGTGAACGTCAAAGAGGAGAGGCGGCGGTCAGGCACGGAGATGATCGGCACGGCCACTCAAGATCTGGGATGGTGCGGTGCGCTGGTCACGGTGGAGCGGTCATCGCGTGGGGACGAGGTCGCGGAGGCCAGGACGGAGGTGAGTGGTATGGGCGGTGGTAGATTTTTATCTTATTTTTTATTGGTTTTGACGGTGTGGGGGTTTGGGCTGTCGGTGGTGGCGCTCGACCAAGGTGGCCGGACGTGGTGATAATGATGGTGGTGTGGTGATGGCTGGTGGTGGTGGTGTGCTGGTGGTCATTGGTGTTGGCAGAACGGTCGATTGGGGTGGTTGCGGTGGTGCAATATTAGTACAGGGAGGAGCCGAAGGTGGCTGTGGCTGGAGGTCGGCTGTGTGTGGCTGGGACAGTCGTGGGGGTGGCCGAGGTGGCAGTTGATGACGGGGTCGGCCAGGGATCGGGGTGAACCGGGACAGGGCTTAGAGTTAGATTTAGGGATTCGTTTGTGTAGGGGTGTGTCCGACACAACAGAGAGGGTCGGAAGAGGTGTGGAATGGTTTTGACGTCCGGGTTGTCGGACGCAGAAAAATCAATGTACTTGTAAAAGGGGATAAATAGTGGATGGGGGTAAGGGACATGGACACAATGCACAAACTTGGGTTGTGGAATTTGGAGTTAGAATTTTATGGAAAAAAAAATAAAGGAGCCTCTCCTTATATAGGAGGTGGACTCCTAGATAGATAAGGGTTTGGATTTATTTAAATCCCCTACTAGATAATATCATATCAAATTTAAAATTAGCTAAATAAATTCTAAATCAAGTTAAATTTAGATAGATACCATCTTTAGCAAAAATCAATGAGATTAAATCTAGATAATTTCCTCTTTAATTTAAAATAAAGTCATTAAAATCTTTTTCCAAATTTAAATCAACATATTTAATTAAATATTAAATCAAACAAAATTCTAAAATATTTTTTTTGAAATAATAAAATAATGATAATAAATAAATTCCGAAAATCAATTTATATACATGAATTAAATTCGTATGCAAATAAAATATTTACATAAATATGCTTTTCTAGTATACCATTTTATAAGAATAATATTTATTATTATAATTGTATAAATGAAAGGCTTTTTATAAATAAAATAATAAACTTGAAAATTTTGGTACGATAGCTAAAATAATTATTATATATATTATTTTGAAACTATCGCCGATAATAAAATCAAAAACCATTTTTCTAAAAATATGTACCTCACACATATTCGTACTCGACAAGTAAATACGAAGAACACAAATTCCTATGTGACGTACAATACGACTACACGACGTACAAATACAAGAAAGAGAAAAAAGAAAAAAAAATCAGTACTAAAAATATAGTAAAAATTTAGGAATTTTACATCCTACCCAACTTAAAAGAATTTTTTCCTCGAAATTAAGAATTAGTAGGGGTGAGAAGGCACAAAGGGGTAGCGATGAGGAAAAATCAGTTCACAATGTTCAACAAAAGATGCATTAGGAAATCGTGATTTAGATAAATACGAAAATGATTGTGGATATGGCTAATTAATGCAAGAATGAAAATGATCAAGGGTTTTAATCAAGTTACTTGCAATAGGGAATAGTATGATATCAAGAGAAAATAAATTAAAGACATTTAAGATATGGTTTCTTAGGAATAGGTTGAGGGCACGATTAGGAGAAGACAGAGCAATAGGACAGTCCAACTCCTCGATTGGAAGGCATTTATAAACCAAACAAAAGGATTTTTTGAAAACTAATTAAAGGCAGTCCTAGACAACCTATTGGGCGCTGCAACCCAATTTACAGAAGTTGATTTCATCGACTACGTACCGAGAAATCGGATTTCAAAGATTGTCGAAAAATTGTTTTAAAATATTAACATCTAGAAAATTCCTCTGATACAACATGCGTCCCGCCAAACCGGGCAACGAGGTCGCGAACCAAAAGAATCAAAAGGTGTGTATCGACTTCGCAGACCTGTGGGCTTTGACAGAATTCAAATTGGTTGCGTGTGCGCGACGAATTTGATGCGTATCCGTCGAAACTCACCGTATCGACCTTTTTACAAATTTGCCAATTACTTTGTGTATGTTCGTCAGATCGAGACGAAACTTGTGCCAACATGATCGTATCATCTTTTTGGTCCTGTATGTCAAGTTTGGTCCGATTTTGTAACAGTTGATCGGATCGTCGTTTTGCGGGCCCCACGATCCGACTCAACGGACGATTTTGTGCACGGGCCGCCGAAATCCAATTTTGGACATACGGTTGGGTTTGAATCATCAAAACGAATCCGTAGACATATAGTTTGATGAATTTAGAGACCATTAACTCTGGCACACTTTTTGGTGCAAAGCGAATCTAACGACGGACATCGTTTTAGTCCAAAATTATCGTTTTGCTCTTGTGTCCAGAATTGGACTTAAGGACAGACAATCCTAGCTAATTTGACTATTCTAAAAATGTTGGCAATATTTGTTTCAGCTTTCGAAGATAGTTGTGAGAATTGGACTTTATGGCTTACTAGTTGACTTTATATTATTGGTTCTTCGTGCTACCACCAGGCAAGTATACCTTACCTCCCTTTACAGTTTATTTACATGCTTATTGTCTTTTGTTCTATATGTCATCATTTAGTTTTTTAGTTGATTTCTGTCTATACGTTTTCTCCATACCATGTTTATTAGCTTATTAGTCTTGCTTGTATAGCACCATCTTTTCGTGACTTGATAGTGTAGTTATACTGGGCTTGATTTCATTATAGATCATGCTAGGGTTGTCCTTACCTGTGTCATGACTGAGTTGTGCCGTATCATCACATGTATCTTGACTAAGTCTTGTCTACAAGTATGTGTAATTGAACTACTATTCATGTATCGTTTCCTCAACCTGCGAGTCGATAATTGGGGCAAAGGTTGACCGTTTGCACCTGCGAGTCAACATTCGGGTCGAAGGTGTTTGTCTTGATCTGTTTACACCTGTGAATCCATACTCGGGGCGAGGGTGTTTGTCGTGAACTAACCTGTGAGTCTACATTCGTGGCGAGGGTTAGTGATTAGTTCAAACCTGCAAGTCCACTCGGGGCGAGGGTTTGGTTTTCCATTGATCTCTTATTTACTTGTTTTTTCAGCAGTTTATTTATGCGTAGTTGTTTTCTTATCCGTATTCATAGTCACTTGTCAATAGTCACTTGTCAGTTTCAGTCTTGTTCCCATTTATTTTCCCATGCATGATAAACTATTAGATAGGCATGTTTCATGTATCTTGCTAGTCCCCTGAGGACTTGATGATCTCTTCAGGTAGTGGATTGCAAAGAGTAGTTAGCGGATCATAATTGTAGTTGATCACGTATACATGATTCTGGTATTGTTAGTGATATTTATTTTGTTATCCTCTCGTGCCTTATGTTCCGTATCATGATATACTCTACTTGTTAGTTTAGTTTATAGACTCTCGTTCTTTTATGGAGTCTAATCGAACATATATGCTAGTGGGCTGCAGACCACGAACCATAGTGTTTATTCATGTTTCATATTTTTATCGTGGATTGAGATATAGTTTTACCTTGCCTTTATTAGGCCGATTACCATAGTCTAGACAGCGTTTACGTATTCGAGTTGGGCTGGAGTCCGCTTGATACGTAGCTGGCTTGCTCACGCTCTCGCATCCTAAAAAGCGGGTGCGGGTCGTGACAAGATCCATTTCGTTGTAATAAACTACCAACATCGAGACACGATTTCCAATTCATATATCCATTCTCATATTCCTAACTCGCACTTTCAGATCGTGCAACTGACTCTTCGTGCTAATTCAAATTCATTTGCACGAATACTTCGTACCTAATCAACTCGCTCCAAATAGTTTTTGCACCAACTTAACTCAATTCTGACTGAGTAAACTGTTTCCTCAAACTAAAATTCCATTACTATGCTCAGCCTATTGTTCGACTTACACTTAACTAATATTCTATTACTATGCTCAGCCTATCGTTCGACTTGCAAAAACAAAAAGTTTATAATATACTTTAAAAGAATCGTACAAAGTATAATGAATTCTGGGGAAGTACAACTTTAGGAATCTAATCAGAAAACGATCACTTTATTCCTTAGACTATGTGAACTTGAAGACTAGAGCCTCTGGAGAATCTAGCAGCAATTTTACGAGAATTCTTGATCTCTGCGATGCCTTAATAATGATTGGAAACTCTATTTATAGAGTTCTGAAAATAACTGTTTTAACAGTTATTCTGATTTGCACGAGGTTGAACTGTGCCACTTTGGGTTGTGCCAACCTTAAGTTGTGCCAAATTTTATTCAGTTACACAAACGTGTAATAACTGTATTTAGACGTGTGACATCATATGATTGAGATGCGCATGGTCGTGTACAGAGTAGTGGACACGTTTTGAGAGATTAGTGGCATGTGCGCCACATCATCCTACTTTAGAACATAAGTTGTTTCAACTGTATCAAGTTGCGCGAGCTTCAGTCAATGAGTCAAACTGCGCTTGATTAGATTGTGCCTAGGTGCAACTCAGTGAATAGGCACGTGGCATCATTTGGGTTACGTGTCAATCTGCGAGAAGAGTTTGATCGAGTTGCGCCTAGGCTCTACTCACAGAGTGCGCGGAACAGCTGTCAATTAAATCGTCTCGAGCGCCACGCTTTACGGAATTCGAAGAGATTTTCTTCGTTTACCGTACTGTCAGCTGTCAGTGCTGTCAGTTAATGATGACAATTATTGTCAGGTGCCACGTAGACTTTGGCACAATATGATTGGGCACAGTCTGATATATGGCGTAACCTGATCAGTGGCGCAGTTTGGTCTCTGAGCTTCATAACAGTGGCGCAGCTTGATTTCTGGGGCGCAACTTGATTGCTGAGTAATAAAAACATGGTGTAACTTGATTTTTAGGCTCTACAAGACCCCCTTCAAAGTTTTCGAATTTTGAAATGTTACAAAACTTCAAAATACTTTGAATCATGACAATGACTGAGTCAAGTTGCGCCTATCTCGCACAGTCTGTTGCGATCTATTACGATTTTTACGTGCAACTAAGGGTGACTGTTAGGATTCTATATTTAGGCTATAAATAACCCTTGTTTAACTGACTGTAACTCTTTACTTTCACTTTAATCTTCTGAGAGAATACTTTGAACTCTTGCAACCCTCTTCTTCGACCATCTCCTCGACGATATGGCCCCCAAGAAGTCCAATGCTGACAAAGGAAAGAGCGTCGCCTCTCCTTCGACTCTTACTTCGTCGACCCGTGCATCACAGTATGCGCCACCCTCTTCTCGGCGAGAGATGGCAAACCCAGCTTTGGAAGGTGACCAAGAACGAACACTATGGAAGTTGACTTGATCTTCAATTGACTTGCGCCCCTCTTCTTAGAGTGTTTGGCGCACCATAAACTCTGTGCCACCCCTTATTAGGGTGTGGTTGCTTTATTTGAGCATTGTTCGTTCTTAAAAACAGTGTTGCGTATACTGTCGTGCAACTCAGTTGTTTGTGCAATCAAGAATGTTGTGCAACCAAGTTGTGGCATAACTTGTATGTAGCGTAACATGAGATGTTGCGCAACTTAAGTTTTGCACAACACAGTATGTCGCGCAATCCAGGTTGTCGCGCAACCCAGAATGTTGCGCAACTTAATTGTTGCACAACCTAGGATGTTTGCATAACCTAAAATGTTACGCAACCCAGAATGTCGTGCAACTCAGGATGTTGTGCAACTTAATTGTTTGCGCAACCTAGGATGTTGTAAAACTTAATTGTTTTGCTCTTTATAAAGTTGCATACTCTTGTTGCTTCTAACTTTTGTTCATGTATGTCTTTGAAGTTGATCTCAGGGAAGACCCTAATGCTGAAAGATTTGCTTCAGCATTTAAGGTCCCGGAGTACAAGAAGAATTTATCTCATGTTACATTTCCTCAGTACGATGGCCCTGAAGCACGAAAGACCCTCCTTGTGGACCAAGAAAACCAAACCCTGCTGAGCTTAATGAACGGAGAACCTCTAGAAAGTCTTGATAGTGTAGTCCACAAGAAGCCTGCCTTCCATTTTGGAGATGCCATAAAGAAGACTTCCCAACCCAAGACCAGAAAAGAAGAGAGAGTATTCAAACGTGAAGACAAGATCATATACCACGTAAAAATATCGAGGTCTATGGCTTTATCACAATATGAATTTGTAAGCTATCCCAGAAGAATGTCATGGGATTTAACTCCAATCCAGCAGGCAAGAGTCGAAAGAATCTGTTATAGAATGGGTCCGTAACACAAAAACCTTTTTTACAGTACTTCTGAGAAGTACAGCACCCACTTGAGAGGTTTGAAGCCGGGCTGTATTCCTTCCGAAGATTCCTCTTTGCTCCTTCCGTTGAGAAAACCCATATTTGTAAACACATTCGCAAAGGCTGAAGGTAGATACCCAGATCGCGGCATGCGTATAACTGGTCTGGTAAACCCAGATATGAAGCATTGGAGCAGCTTAACTATCTGGATTTTGGATCAGTTTAAGGACAGACTCCTCGATCTAGACCTTTATAATGCCATCTGGACTACAGTCTACGGTATTCGCCCGAACGCTCACATGTTCTGGCCTTAGTGGAGAGGTATAATGAAAGTACGGGAACTTTTATGACTCTCCATGGAGAAATGGGACTTGCACTCCATGAGATGAAATATCTCTCTCATCTTTCGACAGTCAATAATCCATAGGAAGAGTATGTGCCCACAAATGACGAATTGGATGCTATCACGGAAGAGAATCCTCAGATGATCGCCGTCTTCCAGGATCTATTGTGTCACTATAAAATCTGCTCGCTCTACTACAAAAGTGCTACAGCAGGTACTTGTTATACCACCAAGTGGATGTCGTACCTCTTCTTGGGTCATATAAGGGAGGACAAGCCACTTGATAGTCAAGCATGTGCTCCTCGTTTCTTTGAACCATTCGGTCAAAGCGACATGCAATATTTGATGAGGCAACATAATCATAGAGATATCAGACTGGATACGGACCCACATCCGTTTAGGGCTGGTGACACCCTCCAGAGTTATCTCAGACAGGGTTACAGACCCATGTCCAAAGAGGCCCAACTAGTGGGTTTTCTCTCTGTATGGCTACGATGCTTCATAGTTCCAAGAGCCAGCACAGTTGACAGATTCCATCGAGGCGTTCTGTTTGCTGTAGTACGTCTTATTTTTGGATATAAGATGGATCTGCTATCGGCAATAACCTACCGCTTGAACGCAGGATTACGTTCTTTTGTACAGACCATGCTTCACGACAAGTCGACGAGGCAAGACTTTCCTCGAACCGAGATGCCTTACATATATTTGTTCAGATGGCTATTGCTTCACCATCCTTGTTTGATGAACCCTAATATGGGAAGTGTCAGCGGAGACTTCATCAACGCTACTCCAGTGCTCATTGGCAATACACTGCTCTTTCAAAGTGCAGATTTATATTGAATCGTGGATTGGGATAGAGATTTCAATGTGTTCAACCTCCTCACGGATACAAGAATATGCCTCCACAGTTGATGGATCTAAATGCAGAATCACTCCACCTCAGTCCACCCATATTTTCATGGTTGCAGGCGATTCGTCCATCCCACTTGGTCTATAGATTTGAGGAAGAATGTTATTTAGAACCTTACTTGCCAAGTCAATTTGTAGAGCAGTTCGGCTACGGTCAGCTTCACGTGGGTAATGCCACTACTTGCCTATAGGCCAAAGGTTATCTGGTCGATGGGGCTAGGGCTTGGAGATATTATAATGCCGGGGATACTAAAGCGATATTTTCTATGCCCTTCAATCTTCAGCAAGGCCAGTGTATGTTATATACATACGCAAACTTCTATACTTCAGCGAATACATTCACTGAAAGCTTCCATCTTGCATATAGCTTTGCAAGTGAGAAGAGATCCAAATTTGGAAAACACACTGCTCACTCCTTTTGGGATACAGAGGATAGAGATCCTGCAGATCCACCACTGGAGGCTTCCATTTTAAAGAATTATCCAGATGAAGTTCAAGATCCTCTGGACGTATCTTTAAAAGTACGAAACGAGAAATCCCCTACCAAGGGGTTGAAGAAAAGAAAAGCTAAGGAGACTACAATCCTTCCTCAACTGGATAGTAGACCTGCCTCACCAAGGGCTCCGAAGAAGAAGAGAAGGACGTCCTTGGTTATAAATGAACTAACGACTAGAAGAACGACTCGTTCTCAGTCAAAACAGATGCTCCTCAGTTCTTCCTCCTGCGAAAAGAAAACCACTCCTTCTTCTATTCAGAAGCAAGAAAGAGTCACAGAAGGAGGAACGTCTACCACTTTGATCGATCTGGAGGATGATCGCACCGGAGCTGCTGAAGAGCCGGTTGCATCACCACACAGAGAGGTCAGGAGAAAGTTGGTGTTGCTGAAGAGGTACCATCTCAGGAAGGTAATATCAAGATTATGACATACCCTAATATATATTTTTCTCTCAAAGATGTATATTAAATTGATATCTTTTTTGTAGTGGCTACTTCAGCGGATGTTTGGTCGTCTACTACCACCGTAGAAGCCTCGAGATCAGAAGCTGTGATGGTACGTATTCCCGCAAATGTACATGCTATGGCGGAGATAATGGTTCCATCTCCAACTCCTATGACTTCAAAAGTCATCTCTCCAGAGAAGGATTTGCTTCTATAAGAAGAAATGATAAATTCTCCAAAGGGGCAAGATCCTACTCATTCTGAAAAGGAGACGATTGAAGCCTTAGCCGATTGTGACTTTGGAGATGAATCTTACGATGATGATTGGAATAACATCACTAAAGAGGGACAAATTTTAGTGGATGTACCATCACCTCAGGAACTCTCGGCTGATGAAGACCACTCAACTGCTGAGGATGAGGAAAATATGGTTATCGCTGAAGGACATACCAGTCCCAAGATCGATAAACCCAAAATATCTGAAAATTCTGAGGTTTCTGGAGTGGTAGCAGAATTAGTAGATCAAACTCCAATGACTCCGCCACTTCAGACTGAATCAGGAGCAGGCAGTAGTCAAGTCACTATGTCTGCAGACACCCTATCAAAGCTTCAGCCGGAAACATCAAAACCTCTTGAAACTCCCCATGTTATGCCCAGCTCAGGTAAATTTCTAAACATGATCTATTTGTCATAGCTCCTCCAGCATTGTATATTGCTCATACAAATGACATATGTAATTGGTAGAAGGACCCACAAAAACTGTAGCAGGAGAAGAACGCTCTTCCCACATCAGCGCTCAAGATGAAGTGCCTCCATATGTTAAAACTATAAAGACTCCAGCAGAAGTGATAGCCATCCCAGGAGCCGTAGCAATAAACAAGTTTATGGTGGCCTCCTTCACGAAAGTCTTCTTCACATCTCTGGAGCCTTTAGTTCATCGAGTGATGGAGAGAGAAGATGTTCCTTTTAGTACAATCAGAACTCCCTTTTCGTTCTTGATCGGAGGCATCCGAAGCCAAGGAGACGAGGCTCAGGCTACCTTCTTGGAACATATTTTGGATGACCTGGAGGAATCTATTAAAACTTATAAGGATCTTAAAAGAGGGGATATCGAGCAGCTAGTAAACATAGAATATGAGGCTATGGCTCGAGAAGCAAAGACTGGTAAAGCCAATTTTGAAGCATTTTTACTGGCTTTTACTAGATAATCCTCTGAACTAGACATTCAAATTGCTGATGCAGCTTCTATTGCTGAGAGTCATAAGATTAAGGCTGCAGATGAAGAGAAGAAAGTTGCTGATCTGGAGGCAAAAATTGTCCGGCTACAGGCAGAGCTTAAGGCTATCAAACAGAACTTAGAACAAGAAACTCAGCTACATCAAGCTGTTGTTATCCAAATAGATGCTCTGAAGCACCAGAAGAAGGAGTTTGAACAGCTACAGAATGAAAAAATTGCACGTCAAACTGCTGCTCTGCACCCATTTGATCCTGAGTCAGGAAGGGTTGAAGTCAGGCAGCGGGTGCTAGATTCTTGTAATGAAAAAGCCCAAGTTTTGAAGAAGCAAATTGTAGAACTTATTACTTATCCTTCAGAATAGAATGAGAAAAACTTGTTGTCTTTTTATTTATTTATGATGTATCTCTTTTTGAAATAGAAATAAAATAAAAAACATTTTATGTGGTTCCATTACTTGTTGTATATCTTGTTATAGATATAAGTAATAGAATAGAAAATATATTCAGAGCTACTGGACATGATATATTTTTTGATTTATAAAATAACGATATTTATTATATCTGCTCAGAGATAATATGGACGTGGCAAAATAAAATATTTAGAAATACTGTTATTTCAATAGACAACTTTATCAGAGGTGATATGGACGTGACAGGTTGCTGATGTAAATAATAGGAATTTAGAGGTGTAGAGGACATAAATTCTTTTTTCTATTTTAGATGTAAGAATTTATCTTCTATGGTTTTATTTACGAGGAAGTAAATAAAAGACAATAAATATTAAGACTGATGAATGAATAAATGGACAGTCAAAAGTGAATGAATGAACAATCATATTGATTCTCGAAGAAGAGACATTGAATGAATAAACAGTTATCTCGATTCTCGAAGAGGAGACACTGAATGAATGAACAATCTGACTCTTTTAGGGGAAAGAAATAAATGAATGAACAGTCGCCTTAGTTTTCGAGAAGGAGACACTGAATGAATGGACATTCATCTCGATTCTCGAAGAAGAGAATGAATAAATGAACAGTCATCTCTTTTAGGGGGAAGAAATAAATGAATGAATAGTTGGACTTCTTTTGAAGAGAAAAAGTCGCATCGGTTCTCGAAGTCGATCATCTAGTCATTATGTCTATAAATAGAACAAAACTTCTGTAGATATCGTCAACTTCTTTTCTTTCTGTACAAAATATCTTCTGAAGAATTGCTCACTCCAAAGATCGAAGAATAACTGAGACGCCTCATGCTGAGCCTCCGGTGCCTCCTCAGAAAGAAGTGGGTGAAGGCTCGACTATTCCTGTACCAGAGCAGGACCTGATTGCCAAATTAGTGGAGCCTAGGAAGACTGTTGAAGAAGAAGCCGTGAGGATAGCCGCCTGTGAATTGCTGGTGTGTTCAGACAATAAGATGTTTGAGTTGCTGGCAAATTGTATATTCAATCATGAAGGATCGGGCCCACGTCCCCGTCCTTGATATTATGTAACTCTTTCTACTTTTGAATAAAAATAAACTTTATTTACATCATTTCTCTGAATGAAGAACATTTTACGTTTATACATAATATTTCTTAAGAAATTTGCCATTGATAAGCATCATAGCAACTCTGCCATCCATATCTGTTAATTGGTAGGCTCCATTTGAGAAAACCTTATTTACCACATACGGACCTTTCTATTTTTTCTCAAATTTTGCCATTGCTCATGTGGGTCATAGTCATAGGGCGTCTGACCGTAAGAACTAGCTCGCCTTCCTGAAATGTTCGTATTTTAACTTTGCGATTGAAAGCTTTTGAGATACGGGCCTGATAAAGTTCGATATGTTGTTGGGCCAGGAGCCTTTTCTCATCGAGCGCCTCCTATTCTTGAAGCCGGAGACAATCATTATTTTCTGTGGTTAGTTCATTAGCAATGGCAATTCTCAAGGATAGAATTTGAATTTCCAGCGGTAAGACAGCTTCACATCCATATACCAGAGAAAAATGTGTACAACATATGGGATTATGGACTGTAGTACGATAATCCCATAGACATTCTCCAAGTTTCTCACTCCAATTATGTTTGTTGATAGAGACAAACTTTTAAGGAGTTTGATGATAGTCTTGTTAAATGCCTCAGCTCACCCGTTAGCTGCCGGACTATAGGCCGTAGAAGCAACATTATTGATTCTGTTGTCATCACAGAACCTAGTAAATTTTTTGCTGACGAACTGGTCCATTATCATGGATGATCCGACGAGGTACGCCAAATCTGTATATTGTAGAAGCATGGAATTTTACAGCCAGAAAGCCCATGCGCCAGGCACTATATGCGCCAGAACTCAGACAGCAAAATCAAATAAGCCATTCGAAGAAGGACTTTTTATTTATATATAAAAGTCTATTACATGGCTAGAAAAAGTTGTACAAAGGAAAATTTCTACAAAAGAAAGATCCTAGATCTACAGCCAGCGGCCACCATGCGCCTCCAGATAGGTGCAGCAACCACCATGCGCCTCCCGATAGGCGCAGCAGTCACCATGCGCTGTCAGTTAGGCGCAGCAGATGCCATGCGCCTCCAGCCAGGCACATCCCACCATCTCTTCAGCAGCTCAGTTATGTGCATCCAGCTCAGTTATGTGCATTCCTTCAGCAGCTCAGTCATGTACAACTCTTCCAACCAGGCTCACCTGGCCGAGCAGAGCCCAGTTATGTGCTGCTCTTCCAGCCAGGGTCACCTGATAAATGCTTCGATTACACAAAGCATTTAACCCTCTGGCTAGAACCAAGGAAGAGAAGAGCACGGCAAAGCTGTGGCCAGGGGAGGCTTCGAAAGAGCCTCCAAAGACCAAGGAAGACCGTGATCGAAATCATGGCACAAGGAGCCTTCAACACAATCAAAGTGGGCGGCACCCACTTTGAAGGAAGAGAGAACCTAGCACCACCATTCCGATCTACGGCTCTTTCGAAACAACGAAGACGAGGCCCGAACATCCTTATCTTTGGATACAATAGGCACCTTCCGCCTGCCTCAGAAGCCCTCGACTCCATCTTTTGGATGTAACAGTCACCTTCAAGTGCATCGAAGACAACACAACGTCTCATCTTCACCCTCGGGAGCACTTCGTCAACAGAATGCACCCGCATATCCAAGTTTATGTTGGAAGTACGAGAGGGAATGAGGAGCAAACCTTCTCTCCATGCCACTATTTATAGGTCGGGCAAATCAAACCAATGCGCCAAGTGGATGACTCTCCGAATTCTGTGCAATGAATTTGCATTAAATGGATGAACCGGACGCCTCGAATTCAGCCAAACGGCTATTTATAGCACTCGAGGAGCGAGACAGCCACGTCATTAAAGGATATATCGGATGTGCCAGCCAAACAGCGCATCACACGGACGCGCCCTCCAGTATCAGGCGCATCACACAGACGTGCCCTACAGTACCCGTTGCATCACAGAGGATGTGCCCCCCTCACATCTCCATACCGAGTGGAACACCAACCAATGTGCCCACTCAGCTGTCCATCGAATGTCAGAAACATTAAATGCTAAACTGACACCAGAGTTGGCAGCACGCTTCCCAAAGTCTGAATAGTTGACAGCTTTTTCAGAGAACGAAGCGTCGGCAACGTCAGCATCATCATGACTCTATTCCGACGGCTACTGCCACGTGGCCATCCGCATGCGCCTCTACGGCCATGCGTCCAAATCCGCATGCGCCTCTACGGCCATGCGTCCAAATCCGCCATGCGCCTCTACGTCCATGCGTCCAAAATCGCCATGCGTCTCTACGGCCATGCATCCAAACCAGCATGCGCCTCAAAAGCCGTACGCCTCAGACCCTTCACTGATCCCTAAAGACAGAAGAAGAGTCTCCAATTGAAGCTTTGCATGCGCCTCAAAAGCCATGCGCCCCAGACTGATCTCTGATCCCGAAAGACAGAAGGAAAGTCGCCTGCATGCGCCTCAAAAGCCATGCGCTCTAAACAGTTTGTAACCCCTAAAGGTTATGAGCCGCAGCCTCCTCCTGTGCCCAATCAAGGCACAGCTCACCAGATTACTTTCCCCCACCAAATCCGAGATCTTCGAGCCATGGGTCGATGACACGTGTCCTTTGACTCAACTCGTCCAAGATTTCAGCAACAGAAAGATCTTCCCCTCTGCTACGTGTCGGCTCACAACAGCAGTATGAAGAGTTCTCCCCCTCAATCAGGGTGCATCATCTACGCGCCTCCATCAGCAACCTCCACGTGGCGTCCCTACACCGGCGCATCCCACATGCGCGCATGAGCAGCCAGCCTGCAAATCTATAAATAGAAGGATCGTCTCCTTCACACATAGACAGAATCCACAATGAACATACAAGGAATCATCAGAGAGACAGATACAAACACTCAACGTTTTCCTCCTCTCAGCAAGCTCCAGCACCCAGAGCAATCTACACCTTCAGAGAATCGATAACCGTCGTCAGCCCGTCAACGGAGTTAACGCATTACCACTCGCTCCATTGGCACTAAGGACCCAGCTTAAACAAAAGTGTACTCCTAGGACTACAACTAAGTCCTACATTGTAACACTGTTCTGTTTGTATTAAAGTTTTTAATCAAACAATTTTAATGGCAAACAAGCTGGCGACTCTGCTGGGGACTTCTTTCTCCTCTTCCAAAAAAGTCGTATCACGGGCCGACGACGTGAAGGTGGGCTCCTCCCACAAGACGCTGGTCGTGCGCCTCAATCAACAGCCATACGAGGAGTTCATTTCTGAAGGAAGTGCGAGTCCTTCGAAGCGGCTGCCAAAGCCGAAGAAGATCCACACGGCCTGGGTGCGCAAGGTCGATGCCTCGAGCACCACCACTGAAGGGGATGCAGCAATCCAGCCTTTCCTTCCTGCTGACGTTCTCAGTAACCAAGGTACGCCTGCCGATGCGGCACATCTCTTGGGGAAGCGTACGGCCGACCACGATTCCCAGCTATCTCCCTCTCAGGCGAGGAAGATGCGTCGACGGAGCAGGGGCGCAGCCAATGCCCCGCGCATCACCTCTGATGCGCCACAAAAAGCCTCTGTCTTTGACAGACTCACTCGCTGTAATAGCAAAGAGAAGTTGGATGCTGAGTACTATGCGCCCCAGCGGGCTAGTACGAAAAAATCCAAGGCGGCACGGGCCATGCGCCATAAAAGTGCTATGCCAGCAGCAAGCCAGAGGCACGCGCTTACAATCACGCGTGCTGCCGATGGCAAGCTGTACATGGTTGACTCAGGTGCTTCTGTACCAACAACGAGTCGACCTTTAAAGTCCTCATCTCGCTTAGGCGCATCTACTGCGTGCACAACCAAGTCGAGTAAGGCAAACTCGGTGGTCTTGAACTCCCGCGCCTCCTCTGGTTGTGCGTTTGAGGTTCGTTCAAGTCACTTCAAATGTTGTGGTTCCCCCACTACTGATCGTGATGCCTGCTTGGTATTAGATCAGGGGGCACAGCACTCACCTGACCACCCCGGCGTTTGGCCTTGCCATACGTCTGAAGGGGGTGTGAAGGTACCACGTGATCACTCACAAGCGCCGGTCAGGAGAGTCGACCAACAAGCACGATGCGCCTCTCACGGGGCATACTTGTGCGGTAGTCACCATCAACTGCTGTTGCAAGGCGGCAGCTCCACCAAGACAGTCGGTCTTCCAACAGCTGCAATCATCGACACCTCTCCGACGTCGCCTTGGGACGAAGGTGTCAACAGAAGAGGAACCAAAGGTTGCTTCATGCAACGTGATCTCCAACTCCTCATCAATCCCGAGGCCGACTGCCAATTCCTCGTCCAAAAGCCAGCCGAGGAAAAACAAGGCAGCTGTCTCGACCTCTGGAGTGTTTGAAGGCACTCGGTCGAGGAAGAAGTTCTTGGAGGAAGCTGGGGGTAGCCAGACCCTTGTCGAGCCTCCTTCCGAAGATGAAGATGTCCAAAGCACAGCTGCGGTGGATCTTCATCATCAAGGCGAGGCTAGTCTCCCTGATGCCCCTCAAAATGAGGATGTCCTCCAGGACACCGTCGGGGGTAGTTCCAGAAACGAAGAGGTCCTTCAAGACGGAGCTGAGGGCAATCAGACCCTTGCAGATGCGCCTATTGAAGATGAACTCCAGAATGTGGCTGGGGGTGGCCAAACACCAGGAGAAGTAACTCCCCCGCATGAGAGTGAGGCCGAAAGCGAAGCCTCAACCCATCCATCCACTCCTGGCCGTGTCATGACAGTATACATGGCTGGGGATGATGTCGAGTCTGATGCGCCGTCACAGGACATAGTCCAGCGCATAGACTCATTAGAGGGAGGTCTCAAAACCCTCTCTGCCTCTATGCAAGCACTGACTCAAGCAGTGTTTGAGATGCGGTCGGCCTTGATCAGGACACCTTCAACTGGTCCTGACCCAAGAACTAATGGGGAGTCGAGTGTGCCCCTCCAACAGGCGCCCTCGGATACAGAAGCACCTCGGACCTCGGAGCCCTCAAACGCTCCAATCCAGATGGTACCTCCTTCCCCGACTCCTAGCTCTATGGAGGATGTGGTCGAAATGATCAAAGACCTGCGGGAGCACTTCGAGTCCAAAAACAGGCAAGAGGAACGCCATAAGATGGGCATTCCCCAGCCTTATCCCCTCGAGTGGAACAAGGTGGTTTATCCTCCAAAGTATAAACCACAAACACTCACCCCATACGATGGGAAGGACTCTCCGCGACGGTACCTGACGTACTTTCAGTCACAGACAGGGCATCTTCCAAAAGAGGACGCGCTCCTCACCAGTATCTTTGTCGGGGCCCTGAAAGGGGTAGCATATGACTGGTACTACAGTCTCCCCAACAATTCCATATCGTCCTTCGACGACCTGACGTGCCTCTTCCTCGACCGCTTCTATGACGGCGGGAAAGACATGACGATGGCGACTCTCATAGAGATACGCCAGAAGGAAAAGGAAACAGTTTGGGTGTTCATCGAACGCTTCCGACAGGCCTGCTTCAGGCTACCTCCAGGCATGCCAGAACATGCGCTCCTCTCCGCTTGCAGCATGAACATGTTGCCTGCAGTGAAACTCTGGCTCAACTCTACTCTCCCTCCTGACTGGAGCTCCCTGATCATCGAAGCTGAAGCTGCAGAAAAGAAGGCGGCCAATGCACGTCTTCTTGGTGTCAGCTTCCCCGCCTTCGACGATAAGGGGAAAAAGTCTGCAGCCAACAGCTCCGGACGAGAAGCAAAGGGGAAACAGGCATTGACTGTTAATGCCTCGAAAGGCGCATCTGCGCCTACTCAGAAACCTCCACTGGCACCGAGACCCAAGGAGGTTTATTCATTCAATAATGACGACACCCTGCAACTTTTCGAGATACTGAAGCAGGGTGACAAGATCAAACTACCGGACCCAAAACGGCCCGATAAAGTGGGGAAAGTGGACAACCCGAGGTACTGTCACTACCATCGGTTTGTCGGACATCCGACCAAGGACTGTTACATCCTCAAGAATTACATCCAGCGCATGATCAATGCGGATGTAATCTCTGTCGACTATGAAGAGAAGACGGTGTCAGCCAATGTGGTTTCGCTTCAGTTCGGCACCTTGTCGCCAACTACCACACAAGATGGCGTCGTCCCTATCCCTAAGGCGACAATGGAGGTAGTAAACTTACCACCTACCCGTGACAATATGAGTGGACTCTCCCCGCTCACCACATCTCGAGGAGAGGTCCTCTGGGTTCACCCCGACCTTATCTCCGAGGTGACTCAATCGGAGGTACGTCCTACCTCCAAATCAAAAGGCAGGAAGATCAAGTCTTGCCGTACCGTCTCTTCTTCAACAGAAGAGGCACTTCCAGTGCAAACACGTGCACAACAGAACTCCCAGTCTGGCGAAGCCGCCGCCAAGGTGGTGCCTCCTAGCACCATCCCTGAGGAGGGTCCATCTAAGCCCTCAGCAGCCAATAAGCAGAAGCAGGTGGAGGCCCGTTTTGACAGACCTCTACGAAAGGAGAATGCTTCGGGGCTGTCCAAGCCTCACAACTTCGACATTCTGGCACAACTAGTCAGTACACCTGCACGCCTGTCTTTGTTCGAGCTCCTGCGTCTTTCTAAAGACTCCCGAAAAGCTCTCTGCGAGAAGGACGCTGAATCCTTTCTCAGTCAGGTCAAGCAGCCTGAAGACCTCCCAACTACTTGTGCGCACTGTCATTGCGCGGATGAAGTTATCCTAAACATAACTTTCACCCAACAATACATGCTGCTCAAGCATCACCGACATAACCGACCGCTGTATTACACAGGGTACATTGGCTCGGTCAAGGTGAGCCGGATTCAGATCGATCCTGGGTCTTCCCTAAGCATCATCCCGAAGGCGCTGCTATCTAAGCTGGGGATCTCGATGTACCGGCTGGCGCCCTCCAATACAACCATCAGTGGCTTCAATGCTAGCAAGAGCGAGCCACTGGGCAAGATCCGACTGAAGTGCCACATTGGCAGCCTCAAAACTGAGGTGACTTGTTATGTGGTAGATGCCGAAGTCAACTACAACATCCTGCTCGGTCGACCATGGCTACACGAGTACATGGTGGTGCCCTCCACGCTCCACCAGTGCTTGAAGTATGTATCCACTAATGGCGTCATCCGGACAGAGTTTGCAGACATCGATCCTTTCAAAGGGATTGAAGCCTACTTCACCGATTCCGACTTGTACAAACCCATTGATGAGGAGGAAGCCAACGACGCTGATGATGAGGCAGAGACAGCAACAGAGCTGGACATGGAGCCTGAGACGACTCCCGACGCCCCCTTGAAAATTCGACTGAAGGGGAAACCACCCCAGAAGGCGCCTCCAATGAGCATCAAGCTATCAGGGAAAGCGCCGGCTCGCGAAGCACCCCTGAAGATACGCCTCAAGGGAAAGCCACCTCAAACATCGGCTCCCCTGGTGGCAAAATTACAAGGGAAGGCACCACTCACCGGAGGCGCAGCCGAGACGCCTCTCAAAGTGCGCCTCAAGGGCAAGCCGCCGCAGTCATCCAAGGTATCAGAGAAGGCTCATATAACCCTCTCAGACCCCGGAATCAAAGCTGTGGTGGACTCTCCTAGTCTGCCCCCAGTTCTTACAGACGAGGAGCTTGGTGAATATATCTCGGCTGACGTAGAGGCACCCTCCTTTGACAATGTAATCCCACGGGATAAGATCTCGTATTTTATCAATAATAGAGTGTCTTTTAATTATTCTTGTCTTCCACACTGGAATGCCATATATACATTAGATAACGCTCTGCGGTCGTTGCAAACACAAATAACGACCGTCCATCATAATCGAGTAGTCCCGTCTCAAGGGGTCTTCATAGTACCTCCACGGAGCCGAGACGATGGCACCATCATCTCGGGCAAAGTCGAGCATCATCAGGACCTCCCGTCAATCGAGCCCAAACCTGATATCGGTGGAGTACAAGTCTATCGGTACACAGATACGGTAAAGCACATCATCCAAAAGATGGGCTACGACCTGAAAAGCAACAAAGGCTTAAACTACGGCAAGGGTCGGCATCTCCCTGTCCGGCTTTCGATGCCCAATGGAAAGCCACAGGACTACTATAATCGGACTCGATGGGGGTTAGGCTATGTCACGCCACCATCAACCCCAGAGAGTTCAGATGCAGAAGACGTAGAACATTCCCACTCGTCCGAAGCATCGACTTGGGATTCCGATACCAACATCGGATCAGTCTTCAGAAAAGTACTGTCAGCTAACATGACGTCAGCACAACCTCAAAAAGATGAAGGCGAAGACCAAGCGCCGGAACCCTTCGAAGAAGAACCCTGGGCCCAACGCCTAGGAGAACAATAGGAATCTCGTTTTGAGTTACGCGAATCTCCCACCGAAGACGAAGTCGAGCAGATCGACCTTGGGGATGGGTCTTCTTCCAAACCCATGTTCATCAGTTAAAGCCTAGAAGGAGAAGATCGAGAATCTTTAATCCAACTGGCTAAAGATTATATCGACGTCTTCGCCTGGAGCTATGAAGACATGCCGGGACTCGACCCACAGATCGTAATGCATAGGTTAAACATCTTACCTGATGCCAAACCTATCAAACAACAACAGCGACGCTTCCGTCCAGACATCATGAATGCCATCGATCAGGAGGTAGACAAACTCTTGACCAGCGGCTTCATCCGTGAGGAACAACACCCGGATTGGGTAGCCAACGTCGTTCCTGTCACCAAGAAGAACGGGAAGATACGAGTCTGTATCGACTTCAGGGATCTCAACTCTGCTTGCCCGAAGGACGAATTCCCGCTTCCAATCACTGATGTGATGATCGACAACACAGGTGGCTTTGAGCGCATGTCCTTCATGGACGGGTATTCAGGCTACAATCAAATCAAGATGTTCCCCGATGACGCGAAACATACGTCATTCAGGACTCCAAAGGGTGTTTTCTGCTACACAGTAATGCCCTTCGGCTTGAAGAATGCCGGTGCAACATACCAGCGAGCTATGAGCACCATCTTCCGTCAACATCTTCGCAAGACAGTCGAATGCTATGTTGACGACATCGCAGTCAAGAGCCGCCTAAAAGAAGATCACCTACAGGACCTGAAGACGGTCTTCGATCTCATGCGGGCACATCAACTCAAAATGAACCCCGCTAAATCCTTTCTGGGGGTTTCTAGCGGCAAATTCTTGGGCTTTGTCATCACAGCGAAAGGCATTCATGTTGATCCTGAGAAGACCAAAGCCATCCTCAACATGGACCCTCCGAAGAACCTTCGAGAACTTCGGGGCCTACAGGGACGTCTGGCATATATCCGGAGGTTCATAGCAAACCTCTCCGGTAGATGTCAACCCTTTACTCAGCTCATGAAGAAGGGAGTCTCTTACGTCTGGACAGAGGAGTGCCAAAAGGCTTTCGACGACATCAAGGCTTACTTAACAAGCCCACCAGTCCTGGTAGCGCCAGTCGCCGGCAAACCATTTCTCATCTACGTCCGTGCCATGGATCATTTTCTTGGCGCTCTGCTGGCTCAAAACAGCGATACAGGCTTCGAGCAAGCAATCTACTACCTCAGTCGAACACTCATCGGGGCCGAACACCGGTACAACCCCGTCGAAAAGGAGTGCTTGGCTTTGGTGTTTGCCATCCAGAAGACTCGTCATTATGTCTCGGGTCAGACAATTTATGTCATTTCTCGAGTCAATCCGCTCAGAGTCCTCATGACAAAGCCAGGATCATTGAACTCCCGGCTGGCTACATGGGCAATCCTGCTAACACCGTACAACATGGTGTTTGTTCCGCAAAAGGCTGTCAAGGGTCAAGCTCTGGCTGACTTTTTAGCTGCACACCCCATCCCAGAATCCTCAAAACTCTATGAAGATATCCCGGATGAGGTCCAAGAATCCAACATCACCGAAGGAAGCTCCGTTTGGCGGATGTTCTTCGATGGTGCTTCGAGAACAGGCCCCAAAGGCCAAATCATCACAGGAGTGGGGGTAGTCTTAGTCTTCCCCGATCAGCTGGTCATCCAGCGTGCGTACTCTCTTTCGAAGCCGTGCTCCAACAACGTTGCCGAGTACAACACATTCGTCATGGGACTCCAGCTCGCACAACAGTTGGGGGTCGACCATCTGGAAGCCTACGGCGACTCAAAACTCGTCGTAAACCAGGTTCGGGGACAATACGAGGTTCGCCATGAAGATTTAGTCCCTTATCATGAAGTCGCGTTGAACATCATTTCAACCTTCACCGGGTTCTTCATCGAACATGTCCCCCGTTTACAAAACTTGGAGGCCGATGCTCTGGCTGGCCTCGCAGCCTCATTGGCAGCGCCCCTTGGAACTCAACACTATATCACGGTGACTGACCGAGATCTGATTTGCCCCAGAAACAACCTATGCTTGCAGGTGGCTCGCGCCATGCCGACAAACACTGGTGTTAATGTCCGAGACTGGAGGTTCCCGTTCATCGACTTCGCTATCTACGGAATCCTTTCAGAGGCCCGAAGGAAGCCATCTCAGTCAGGAGACGCTCTCTTCGATTCTACTACGATACAGCTACCAAAATGCTGTACCGACGCTCCTTCGATGGGCTCCTCCTTCGATGCCTGTCCAACGAAGAAGCAGCCGAAGCTCTTCAAGAAGCTCATGACGGAACTTGTGGAGCTCATCAATCCGGTCCTAAGTTGCAAGATCGACTGCGACGTATGGGCTACTACTGGCCAACCATGGCCGCCGACGCTGTCGAATATGCTAAGAAGTGCCACGCGTGCCAACTTCATACAGACTTCATACATACACCATCGGAGTCGCTACATCCTACAGTTGCCTCCTGGCCCTTTGAAGCCTGGGGCATGGACATTGTAGGGCCAATCACCCCTCCTTCATCGAGAGGACACCGTTTCATCCTGGCCATCACCGACTACTTCTCCAAATGGGCGAAAGCAGTTCCACTAGCAGAAGTAAAAAGCTCCAGGGTGGTCAGCTTTATCAAACACCATGTCATTTACCGTTTCGAAGTACCCCGGCGGATCATCCATGACAATGGTCCTCAGTTTATCAGCCACTTTTTCAGCAGGTTCTGTGACAAGAATCGCATTCAGAACGTGGCCTCAACCGCCTACAATTCGGCAGTAAACGGATTGGCTGAGGCATTCAACAAAACTATCGTTAGGCTGCTCAAAAAGGTTGTGTCATCCAACAAATGCGACTGGGACGAAAAGCTTGGCGAATGCCTTTGGGCCTACCGCACAACGGTACGGACCCCAACAGGCAACACTCCATTCTCCCTGGTCTACGGGAGCGAAGCAGTACTGCCTCTCGAGATACAGATACCTTCGCTCCGCGTAGCAATCACAAACAAACTCACAGAAGAGGACAATCAACGTCGTCGTCTGCGGAAACTGGAGGCACTTGACGAAAAGCGTCTCCTAGCTCAACAATGCATCGAGCTCTACCAAGCCCGTATATCACAGACTTTCAACAAGAAGGTCAAACAGAGGACTTTCCAAGTTGGCGACCTGGTTTTAGCAGTCAGAAGACCAATGGTGTTGACCCACAAGACACCAGGAAAGTTCGAGCCCAAGTGGGAAGGACCTTTCATCATAGAGACGGTATACTCAAACGGTGCTTACCGCCTCGCCAAACCCAATGGAGACTTGTTCATGATGCCCATCAACGGTAAGTTCCTAAAGAAGTACTATTCTTGACATCCTCCAGACATGTACTTCCCCAAACAACCTCTTTCCACAAACTCATACGCTTTCGGAACCCAACTGTTCCGTGGCATCTTCCAGTAGAAAGATAACCACGTCCATATTACCTCTGAGTTGTCTCTCTACACCCTACAAAGCAGAATCTTACACTTCGTAAGCCTACGCTACCCTTCATGTTTACCACGTCCACATTACCTCTGAGTAAACATCTTGTACAAACAACCCCTGCGTTATTGTACATTGATCGCAGAACTTCCACGTCCATATAACCTCTGAGTTGTTCAGCGTATCCCCCAAGATCATTCCTACCACGTCCATAATACCTCTGAGTAGGGAGATTCTATTATTTCGAACCCAATGATTGCCATGTCCATATTACCTCTGAGCAAACATAATAGTTCCTTCAAACTTATTATCTGTACCTAAAAACCAAGGTGCGCAAAAGATAATAGGTCCACCCAAATCATCAAGTTCATGACAACAAAAGATGAACACATCACAAAAAAGGTTGTAGACTTCTTTATTCTTCTGAAAAAAGGAGTACAAGAAGCTACATCATCCCCCAGTAAGGGTTACAAAAGAACACAAAAGAAAAAGGAAAAAGCTATGGTCCCTGAATCTCCCCAGGATGGGATGAGAGCTCCCTGACTCGAAGCTTTAAGTCGACTGCGCGGGCCTCCACCGTCGCCAGGACTCGTCGCTCTGCTTCTTGGCGCATCAATTCAACGGCCCCAGCGGAAGTATCACTTGCATGCTTCTCATCAAGCTGTTGTCGTTGCTGCGCCAAGGCAAGAGTCCGCTGAGTAAAAGTCGCTTCATCCTCCTTGAATGCTGTATGTTCAGCCCGGACACGCTCGACCTCTAACTGGAGTCGGGCCCGTTGGTCTTCAAGGCGGCGCATCTGGGTGTCGATATTCGCGATATTAGCTTCCAATGCAGCTCGAGTTTCCACCGTCGTCTTCATGGACTGAGACAACTGCTCTACCGCAGCCTCAGTCTCAGCCACCGCGCGCTCCCAAACGCCCACGGTGGCCTGGTATGAAGACTCGATCTCGGCAATTAGCTTTCCTTTCTCCGCATCTATCAGGACAGAGAGGTCGTTTCGCTGGATGCGTTGAAGTTCCGCGAGCCGCTCATCCAGCTCAATCACTGAAGCCTCCAAAATTTCGGCCATGTGGTCGTGGCCTTAGTGAATACGAATCAGCTCGATGCAGGGCATTGCCAAAGCTTTTGCCATCGCAAAACTCCTGTTGGCATCCATCACAGCAGATACACCCTTCTGCAGCATTTTGTATACCCCCTCGACGTGGAATTTCACATACTCGTCTGCATCCGCCAGGACCTGCGGCGTCATCGCAGGAGTTGGAGGAGCTATTACAGTTTGCGGACCGGAAGAAGATCCGCCAACCTCAATCAGCGAGGCTTGAACCTCGGCATCAATGGGCTCTTCATCAACAGGGGCTGAACTGCTAGCCCGAGGAGCCGAAGCAACAGAAGGGGCCGGCACAGGCGTCGAGATGGTCCCCCAAGTAGAAGGAGCGACAGAGGGTTCTACACCCTTACCCTTCTCAAGCCCGGAGGAACCACCGATGTCAACGGCCACCTCTTCTACCCCCAACGTCCTATCAACAGTTGGTACCTCCCTTGGCAGAAAAGGGAGATCATCACTTGTCTATTGACCCGTCTCAGCGGTCGCGACCGGAAGACGGGTCTCATCATCAACAGGGACAGAATCTGTCGCTACCTCCTGAGCGGTAGTCGCCTCAACTTCTACGGTTGAAGCCAGGGTAGGACTCGGCAATGAGACAGCCGACCTCCCCTCATCATGATAAAGAGGGGATTCAACCCTCTCCTCTGTCTCAACTACTTCTGTTGCCTCCGCAACAGGCTCTTGCAGCTCTGGAGCAACGTCATCGGAAGACAACAAACTCCATTCTTCTTCACCACCACGAAACGGCGTGCTTGTTAAACCTTCGGCACTTGAAGCTTCCATTTTGGCCTTTGCCGTCTCGGAAGCTGCTGCACCCTCAGTTTCCCTCCTGACATAATCCGGGGATACCAGAATCTCCACGTCAACAGCATCCTCCGGATCTTCCTCCATGGGAGACATCATGGTCGGCGGGATACGCACTTCAGACGAGCCCGCCGTCCCTTCTCGCCTGCTCCCACCTGGCTTTGGGGTACGAGGTTTTCTTTTTAACGGTTCCTACAAGAGAAGATGAAGCCTCGTAAATAGTGGAACCAAAATCAGATTATATGGGACGCCTTTACCTCTGCGGACGTTGAATCCGATGATGCCGTCGGTGACGATGCCTTCTTCTGCTTCTTTGGTACAGGAGATTCAATCCCTACGTCTGCACATCGCTTTGATCGATCGCCCGAGGGTTCTGCTTGAGATGCGGAAGTGGCACTCCGGTGACCTACCCCTGACGGACGATGCGATCAGGCCTTCACCGGCACGTCCCCGGTCACTGCTAACTGGGTGCCTGCAATAAGACTGGTCTCTCTGTCATATCCGGAGGGTGCAGCAGCCATAGCACAGTAAAATTTGGCAGCTGAGTAAAGAATGGGCGGCCGCAGATCTGGCGCGGGCAACGTAAAACGAGCCCCGGTATATCCGGCATTATAGTAATGCCAAGCTCGTGCACCATCCAACAAACTTCCAATATACCCCAGAGAAATACTGGGGTTATCCAACATCATCTGGGCATAACCAAATTACCGCGCAAAGTGGCTTGGCAAATATGGTTCCAGGTAGCACTGATTCCTGTTCCGGTATACCAGATGAGATGGCCGGATACTCTGCAACCAGTAGAATCTCCATTGAGGCAGAGTGGTGGTACCTTCGCCCAGATCCCTTAGATCTTCGTTGGCCTCAAAGCCCAAGTAGATTGGACCAACTTTGGTAATTTCCCAACCCTGAAGACGGGATAAAACTTTTCTACAAACAGGGACACCAGTATGTGACCAGCTCCTCCGATTGAAACGACGAAGGAGTGCATCTCCAGCCTTATAATCTTCTTCCAAGCCTGGACTCATCACACTGGGATGATGCAAAATCAGCCATCCCATCAAATAGTGAAACGGCAGTTCGGCGCGCAGGAAGTTATTGTTTCGGCCTCTGTCATGAATCACATTTCCAGCAAACTCTTTCAAACCTCGCTGGGTTACATACCATTGCGGGGAGAAGAGCCAAACGCCGGCCGAAGACCAGCTTCACGGCTGGCAGGATTAAGTTTCCGGTTACCCTCTCTACGGCACCGGATCCGCCCCCGAACACGCAATCCCGGAGCCATATCATCAGGTAGGACGCCAACACCGCCTTGGGTGACATCCGATAAGCAAGATGCCAGAAGCAGCTGTAGGAGCGTGCATCTGACTGCTGGTCTTCATTTCTTCGGGGATTTTTCTCTCCTAACCTGCTCATTTCGGACAACACTTCGCTACGAGAGAGCGCCGGTGGAGTGAAAAATTATGAGGGATCCTCTTTGTCTTGTCTAAAGACATAATCTCTCCAAGCGGTCACATGAGGCTGCGTCCCATTCCTATCACGTCTCTGCATATAGTAATGATGACTCGCCACTTCCTTGAGGACAGCCGTCGTCTCCTCAGCCTTGTCCCCCAGGACTTGAAGTTCCTCGTTGGTGGGAAAGTACTCTTCATAGGGTTCCGACCCCCAAGGGAGTTTTGACACCTCGTACATCTCATGAAGTACGAACCCTAATTCCTCCACCGGAGTAAAAAAGGTCCCGGTATGGACATCAAACATCTCCAGTATTGCGAGGAACATGTGCCTGTTGAGATCAACACCCGCCTGGGTAGCACGGATCGTGGCAGTCAACCCAATCTCTCGAAGCTCGGTCCGAAACCGTGACAAGATCCAGAGTGTCAGTTTATCCCACTTGGAAACGTAATGGCACCAACCCTCTACCCGAAAATCTCCTTTCAGGTATGAGCGTTCCATCAAAAACATACGATGTGTAAAGGTCAAAGCACTATAAGCAAACGTATCAATGGGTACGTCACTGTAGAGGCTCCCGGGGCGTAGAGTCCGCCAGGTGAAAGAAGACCCAGACCGTGTGGCGGTCAAAGTATCCCTTTGGTCGGAGATAGAATCAATTTGGATGACGCCAGTCACCGCTCCCCCCTGAGAAGGGGTAAGATCCCAAAACATCCTCCTCTGGGAAATAAGGCGACAGAAGGATGTCAAAGGCCATTGACGTTCAAGTTGCTTAACAGTCATATGCACCCCATTCGCTGTAAAGAACCAGTCCTCCTTGACCTTCAACACCGTCGCATCAGTAGAAGTGAGACGGTCTCCGAATAGGAACTCAGGCTTCAAGAAGGTCAATTTATCAGATGTGGAAGATTTTAAAACACCACGTTCCATCATCCGTTTGAGGAACCCATACTGTTGCTCACGGATTTGGGTCATTCTCTCGGGAGGCTGATCCAGCATAAGAGCATCTTGAGCGGGGTTTATCACTTCCTCATCATACTCTACTCTCATCTGGTTGAAGACAGCCTCCAAGAACACTTCATTCAAAGACAGGATCGCCACTGACACTAGCAAAGATCAGAAAAATGTTAGAAACAACAAGAGAAAGAAGAGCTTCGGCGCATTCAGGGTTTAAGCCCATGCGCGTTAGCAGCCTCGGCGCATTCAGGGTTTAAGCCCATGCGCGTCAGCAGCCTCGGCGCATCATCAGGGTTTAAGCCCATGCGCGTCAGCAGCCTCGGCGCATCATTAGGGTTTAAGCCCATGCGCGTCAGCAGCCTCGGTGCATCATTAGGGTTTAAGCCCATGCACGTCAGCAGCCTCGGCGCATCATCAGGGTCTAAACCCATGCGCGTCGGCGAACAAAGATCGCGACACATCATTAAAGACCCAAGGTCTATGTGCGTTGGTGTACGGAAAAACGAGACTTACCAACCACCTCTGGCCGAACTTCGACAGGCCGTCGGGGAACGTCAGCCGTTACAACTTTCGCAGGCTCCTTCGCTTTCTCCTTCCCCTTGCCGGCACCACCGCGAGGAGTCTTGGGAGCCATTCTCTCAAAGAAGAAAAGGTTAGGGTTTGAAGAATAACTCTAAAGAAAGCAAAGACACAGAGAAGACGAACTCTCTCTCTCCAACCCTCACCTATTTATAGGGCATAGTCGCACGCGTGAACCGATGACGTGTAATCTCAGCCGTCGCTTCGGATTCCGTGAGGAGATAACAGCAAATACAACCAAAAGATCGTCATTAATCTTTTTGGGTTACCAAGGCGTCATCATCATCAACTGGAAGGAGCATGCGCCCGAACAAGCATGCGTCCAACAATCATGCGCCCTGACCTCCATGCTTCTTATTCAAAGTATTCCAAAACTTATTCAAAAGTTTTGAAAACTTTGAAGGGGGTCTTGTAGAAGTATGGAATATCACAGCCAGAAAGCCCATGCGCCAGGCACTATATGCGCCAGAACTCAGACAGCAAAATCAAATAAGCCATTCAAAGAAGGACTTTTTATTTATATATAAAAGTCTATTACATGGCTAGAAAAGGTTGTACAAAGGAGAATTTCTACAAAAGAAAGATCCTAGATCTACAGCCAGCGGCCACCATATGCCTCCAGATAGGCGCAGCAACCACCATGCACCTTCCGATAGGCGCAGCAGTCACCATGCGCTGTCAATTAGGTGCAGCAGATGCCATGCGCCTCCAGCCAGGTACATCCCACTATCTCTTCAGTAGCTCAGTTATGTGCATCCAGCTCATTTATGTGCATCCTTTCAGCAGCTCAGTCATGTGCAACTCTTCCAACCAGGCTCACCTGGCCGAGCAGAGCCCAGTTATGTGCTGCTCTTCCAGCCAGGGTCACCTGATAAATGCTTCGATTACACAAAGCATTTAACCCTCTGGCTGGAACCAAGGAAGAGAAGAGCATGGCAAAGCTGTGGCCAGAGGAGGCTTCGAAAGAGCCTCCAAAGACCAAGGAAGACCGTGATCGAAATCATGGCACAAGGAGCCTTCAACACAATCAAAGTGGGCGGCACCCACTTTGAAGGAAGAGAGAACCTAGCACCGTCATTCCGATCTACGGCTCTTCCGGAACAACGAAGACGAGGCCCGAACATCCTTATCTTTGGATGCAACAGGCACCTTTCGCCTGCCTCAGAAGCCCTCGACTCCGTCTTTTGGATGTAACAGTCACCTTCAAGTGCATCGAAGACAACACGACGTCTCATCTTCACCCTCGGGAGCACTTCGTCAACAGAATGCACCCGCATATCCAAGTTCATGTTGGAAGTACGAGAGGGAACGAGGAGCAAACCTTCTCTCCATGCCACTATTTATAGGCCGGGCAAATCAAACCCATGCGCCAAGTGGACGACTCTCTGAATTCTGTGCAATGAATTTGCATTAAATGGATGAACCGGATGCCTCGAATTCAGCCAAACGACTATTTATAGCACTCGAGGAGCGAGACAGCCGTGTCATTAAAGGATATGTCAGATGCGCCAGCCAAACAGCGCATCACACGGACGCACCCTCCAGCATCAGGCGCATCACACAGATGTGCCCTATAGTACCCGGCGCATCACAGAGGATGTGCCCCCCTCACATCTCCATACCGAGTGGAACACCAACCAATGTGCCCACTCAGCTGTCCATCG
Source organism: Iris pallida (assembly GCA_029216955.1). NCBI lineage: Eukaryota > Viridiplantae > Streptophyta > Magnoliopsida > Asparagales > Iridaceae > Iris > Iris pallida. Next base: position 17,899,637 of record JANAVB010029815.1, on the reverse strand, counting down.
AATGTCAGAAACATTAAATGTTGAACTGACACCAGAGTTGGCAGCACGCTTCCCAAAGTCTGAAGAGTTGACAGCTTTTTCAGAGAACGAAGCGTCGGCAACGTCAGCATCATCATGACTCTATTCCGACGGCTACTACCACGTGGCCATCCGCATGCGCCTCTACGGCCATGCGTCCAAATCCGCATGCGCCTCCACGGCTATGTGTCCAAATCCGCCATGCGCCTCTACGGCCATGCGTCCAAAATTGCCATACGCCTCTACGGCCATGCGTCCAAACCAGCATGCGCCTCAAAAGCCGTGCGCCTCAGACCCTTCACTGATCCCTAAGGACAGAAGAAGAGTCTCAAGTTGAAGCTTTGCATGCGCCTCAAAAGCCATGCGCCCAGACTGATCTCTGATCCCGAAAGACAGAAGAAAAATCGCCTGCATGCGCCTCAAAAGCCATACGCTCTAAACAGTTTGTAACCCCTAAAGGTTATGAGCCGCAGCCTTCTCCTGTGCCCAATCTAGGCACAGCTCACCAGATTACTTCCCCCCACCAAATCCGAGATCTTCGAGCCATGGGTCGATGACACGTGTCCTTTGACTCAACTCGTCCAAGATTTCAGCAACAGAAAGATCTTCCCCTCTGCTACGTGCCGGCTCACAACAGCAGTATGAAGAGTTCTCCCCCTCAATCAGGGCGCATCATCTACGCGCCTCCATCAGCAACCTCCACGTGGCGTCCCCACACCGGCGCATCCCACATGCGCGCATGAGCAGCCAGCCTGCAAATCTACAAATAGAAGGATCGTCTCCTTCACACACAGACGGAATCCACAACGAACATACAAGGAATCATCAGAGAGGCAGATACAGACACTCAACGTCTTCCTCCTCTCAGTAAGCTCCAGCACCCAGAGCAATCCACACCTTCAGAGAATCGATAACCGTCGTCAGCCCGTCAACAGAGTTAACGCATTACCACTCGCTCCATTGGCACTAAGGACCCAGCTTAAACAAAAGTGTACTCCTAGGACTACATCTAAGTCCTACATTGTAACACTGTTCTGTTTGTATTAAAGTTTTCAATCAAACAATTTTAATGGCAAACATATATCACATGATGTTTGATGAAGTTAATGACACTACTAGTCTTCACTTCAGCTAAAGGTATGGCTTCAGCCCATTTAGAGAAATAATCGGTTATAGCTAAGATAAACCGATGTCCTTTAGACGAAGGGAGATTGATTGGACAAATTACATCCATGACCCAAGCTTCGAAAGGCCATGAGGCAGCAGTCGGGTGAAAAAATTCTGAAGGTTAGTGAATAAAATCTGTATGAATCTGACATGCTCAGCATTTCTTTGCATAGTAAATGGCATCTGATACCATAAAGGGCCAGTAGTAGCCCATACGTCAAATACGATCCTGTAATTTGGGATCGGGCTGATGTGCTCCACATGATAGGGTTATATACTAAAAGTATCACTTTTGTAGTAACCTTATTTTCTTAAATTTTGAATGAGAATCATATGGGCAAATGTTTGCATATTGTATTTTTTGCAAGTGTTAATACAAATGTCTGATATTCTATATTGTAGATAATATGGTGTGTGGTGTCACACAGAAGATCATATTATCAGTTTCCTATGGAGTATATAAATAGTTTACAACATAGATGGACTTGGACAATCTATTGGAAAGGTTGTAGTATAATAAGATATTAGTCTATCTTGACTATAGGTTTACACTAGTACACTTTGTGTGTATTGAATAGGACCACTTGAGGTTGTTCTCTATATACTGACTACATAAGATAACAAACACCTCTGTTATTATGGATGCTTGTGCTCTTAATCCGGATATAATAACAGACATGTATATACAATGTGCATTACTTTGACTCATGAAAGAGTGAGATTCATTATGGATCAACAACCTCTATGAATTAGGTAATAATATTGTATGTATGATGGGTTGTTGATTATAAATGGAATCCATGTCTCGATACATCGGGTTGATGACGTCCTCTTAAGGAGCTCATAAGAATTGTCATGTAAACCCTGCAGGTGGTTTATATTCGACATGACAAATAAAGTTGAGCGGTACTACTTAAGGATAAAAGATGTCAAATCAATATAATTGTCAGTAACTTAATTTGATCGACGGACATACGATATCTTAACATGGGGAGCCAAACGAGCATATAATAAAAGGAGCCCACAAACATAATTTGGGATTAGGGAGGTAGCACAACAATAGCTCATTAGTGGATCGAGCTATTGTTAATGGGCCTAGATTGTGTGTTCAGGCTGAACACGGGATATCCAGATCCAGGCCTAACACTAATTTCTCCTCATGGTCCCTGCATAGCCTCTATATATCCTCTATTCTCTGGCTGCTAAATTATGGATCAGAAATATGAAGCTTTCTCTAAATTCGTGATTCACGTAAGGAGAGAAAGAGAGGGCTGCCAAGTAGAAGAAAAGGTTGGCAGATCGTCGCCCACACGACGTCCAACTCGAGGAAGAAATACGTGCAGAAGATCTTGGGGTCGTTCGTTCGAGATTGCCAGGAATTACTTGTCTTCTTTCCGCCGCAGATATAATTCGTGAACCCTAGTTTTCGCCTATGAAGGGTTAGAACTAGTATTAAATATGTTTAACTTTCTATCGATCAATACGTGCACCAAAGTAAGGGTCCTGAGAATCCCAAGTTCCATCAATTGGTATCAGTGCCACTTTGGATCTGCGTATTGATTGATACGTCCATGTTGTCCAATAAAACCTGCGTTGTGTAGTAGTCAGTAGATGTAGATCTGTTCTAACTCGATTTTGTATGTATCTTAGATCCAACTATTATGGTCCAATGCATATTTTAGATTGTTTTGTTTAAACCACAAACATGTCATGGATGTTGTTGTTGCTGTGGATGTAATTAAAATCACAAGGGTTGATCGTGCTTATTATTTTAATTTTCAATCTAGATTATGTGTGAACTCCTTCGGGAGCCATAGGTTTGATGTAATTTTAATTATTTTTGAGCCATCATGGTGGCGGTGGTAGCTGTTTCTGACGTCGAACGAGATGCTAGTTTTAAGCAGTCCAAAGGCAGACAGATGATTTTCGATGAAGGAATCGACAGACAAAACCTAAAACATTAAGGCGCTGTCCCTAACCCTGCGACCTGACCGGGCAGGTCGAACCCTGAATAGATCTACGCAGCGCCAGATTTTGGATTCGGATAGTTGAGGACGGAGCAGGAAAGATGACCATAATTGTTGAATATTTTTCTCTTATTTGTTATCATTTTGCTTTTTCTGATTATGCATGTCTATTATTGTGTGGATTTTTTTTTGAAAAACTAAGCCTACATTAATAATGGACAATATGGACATAATATCAACTAGTAAAAAAACCCTCATTGTTAAATAACTAAGTGGTAGTGGATATTTATTTAGTATAAATCCTATGGTCTCCAATACTGGTTTGTAGGTGGTGTAATTATACTTGCACGTTGGCTTTAGTGCCTTCTTCCATATCGGATGAGTATAATTATGGATCACCAGTACAAACTTCCTTAGGGATAATTGTAGAAAGTTACCTAGTATGTGTTCACTTCTCCATCTGAAGGAACTCATTACAAGGTAATGGTCTTAGTACAAAGTAATGGTATACACTGATACAAATAATGGTATCCTCCCCATCGGAGTCACTGCTATTATTTGTATGACCAAAGCAAGAGCAACATATTAATTTTATTTGTCATAAAGTTATGTTGACATGATAGTAAAATTAATAAGAAAAATCTACTTGAACAAAGTTGAATTTGTATACGTCCACACTATCGTGGCATGCTAAATTCATGGTGTTCAAGGTGTTGGTGAATTTCTTATTATTGTTTAGAAGGAATCAATATTTAATTAATTCAAAAAGTTTTTTTGTCCTACATAATTTTATTTATGTGATTCTCAGGATTTCAAAAGTGGGTTCTTTCAGTCCACTTATGATGATTCTTAAAGAAAGCAAACTTACTGGACCTAATTATATTGACTGGAAACATAATTTGGACATTGTTCTGACTGTTGAGGAGTACAAATATGTACTTGTTGAGGAATGCCCACCTAAGCCTGATGCTAACTCTAATAAAGAGGTCAAAGAGGCTTATAAGAAGTAGAAAAAGGCAGATGAGATGGCACGGTGTTACATTCTGGCATCTATGTCAAATGTACTGCAACATCAGCATCAGGCCATGGCCACAACTTATGACATGATGTATAACCTCAAGGAACACTTCGGACATCAAGTAGAGCAGCTAGACAATTTGCTATGAAATGTTTGATGAATACAAAAATGGTTGAGGGTACACCAGTATGGGATCATGTTCTTAAGATAATGGGTCATCTGAATGAGATGGAGATCCTTTGAGCTAAAATCGATGGGGAATCCCAGGTCGATATCATTCTCGAGACTCTGCCTAAAAGTTTTGACAATTTTTGCCTTAATTACAATATGAACAAAAGGTTGTATAGTTTGGCAGAACTTGGAAAAAAGCTCCAGGATGCTGAATCTCTCTTTAGGTAGAGTGGTCATGTTTTTGTTTCTGAAAAGGCTTCTACTTCTAAGCCAAAAGGCGGTAAGAGGAAGAATAACATTCAGAAACAGGCAACCTCAGCAAAGAAGGGCATGGGACCTCAAGGCGCGGTGAAAAAGTCGAAAGGCAAATGTTTCAAGTGCAAAGGGTCAGGACATTGGAAGACTGATTGTCCACTTCTCAAACAAGAAAATAAAGAATGTATATCTCATTTACTAGTAGTTAAAACATGTTTAGCGGTATTATCTACCGGCACCTAGTGTGTAGATACAGGAGCCACTAATCATGTCTGCAACACATTGTAGGGGTTCCAGGAAACCAGACGGCCAGCAATGGAGAGATATGCTTGTTCATGGGTGATGCTACAAAAGTATCGGTCATTACATTAGGAGATGTTACTTTATCTTTTGGTAGAAATAAGTCTTTGACATTAAGAGATTGTCTTTATCCACCTTCACTTAGAAGGAATTTAGTTTCTTTTTCTATGTTAGTTAAGGATGGATATTCAGTTTATTTTAATGACAATATTGTTATTAGAAAGAATAAATATTTTATCTGTTATGGTGCATTGGCTGATAATCTGTATTTCATTAATCATATTTCGTCCATAATACAAGTTATAGAAATGAATAATATGTCATCTAACATAAATAAGAGAAAAGAACCTACTTGTATGAACCAAACATATCTCTGGCACTTGCGATTGGGGCATATTAACCTAAGAAGGATTTAAAGACTGGTTGAAAATGGACCTTTTAGTTCATTGGAAGTGGAGGCACTACCAGTCTGTGAATCCTGCTTGGAAGGTAAAATGACCAAAAGGCCTTTTAAAGCAAAGGGGTATAGGGCCAAAGATGTGTTGGAATTGTTTCATTCTGATTTGTGTGGACCCATGACTATCCAAGCTAGAGGTGGATTTGAATATTTTGTCACATTTATTGACGATTATTCAAGGTATGGATACATTTATTTGATACGCCATAAGTCTGAGTGCTTTGAGAAATTCAAAGAGTACAAGGCTGAAACGGAAAAATGTCACGAAAAATATATCAAGTCATTTCGATCAGATTATGGTGGCGAGTACCTCTTTGGAGAGTTTAGGGATTATTTATCAGAGGCTGGGATTACATCCCAATTGACTGCACCTGGAACGCCCCAGCAGAATGGTATTGCCGAAAGAAGGAATAGAACTCTTATGGAGATGGTTAGATCAATGATGAGTTATTCGAATTTACCAGATTTATTTTGGGGATATGCCTTAGAGACTGCAGCTTATATTTTGAACTTGGTTCCTTCTAAGTCAGTACCACTGACTCCCACAGAGCTGTGGATTGGGTGTAAGCCTAGTCTGAAATATGTTCGCATTTGGGGTAGTCCAGTACATGTGCTGAATGGGAAAGCAAATAAGTTGAAAAATCATACAGAAGTACCATTGTTTGTAGGCTATCCAAGAGAAACGAAAGGTGGTTTATTTTATAGTCCTAAGGATCAGAAGGTCGTTGTTAGCACCAATGTTCGATTCTTAGAGGAAGACTATGTGATGAACCATAAACCAACAAATAGAGTTGTTCTAGAAGAACTTAGAGGTGAGACACCAAGTTACTTCAGTACCAACAGTACAAGAGGATGAACCACAAATAACTGCATAATATGTCACAAATGTTACACCACAACCGATAGTGCCTCGTCGTAGTAGGAGGGTTGTGATACAACCTGATAGATAAATGTTCTTGGGAGAGTCGTCAGACTTCGTCCCTGAGGAACAAGATTATGATCCCTGTACCTACAATGAAGCACTCCAAGATAAAGATACAGAGTCTTGGCAAAAAACAATGATATCTGAAATAGATTCTATGGATTCTAATCAGGTCTGGAAACTTGTAGAACCACCCGTTGGTGTAAAATCCATTGGATGCAAGTGGGTCTATAAGAGAAAAAGAGGATCAGACGGTAAGGTTGAAATCGTTAAAGCTCGGCTTGTAGCAAAAGGTTTTACTCAAAGAGAGGGTATCGATTATGAGAAAACATTTTCTCCAGTAGCCATGCTTAAGTCTATCCGGATTCTTTTATCTATTGTAGCTCATCTCGATTATGAGGTTTGACAAATGGATGTCAAGACAGCTTTCCTTAATGGAAGTCTTGAGGAAGACATCTATATGAAGCAATCTGATGGGTTAATTAAAAAGGGCCAAGAGCATCTTGTTTGTAAGCTCAAAAAATCCATTTATGGACTTAAGCAAGCTTCCAGATCTTGGAACATATGTTTTGATAAGGTGATAAAATATTATGGATTTGATCAATGTCAGGATGAATCATGTGTATACAGAAAGTGTGATGGAAATGTGGTGGTGTTCCTAGTACTTTATACGGATGACATCTTGTTCATTGGAAACAATGTGAAGGTGTTATCTGATGTAAGGGTATGGTTATCCAAAAAAATTGATATGAAGGACTTGGAAGAAGTAGGTCACGTCCTTGGGATCAAAGTTCTACGAGATCGCAAGAAAAGGATGTTGGGCTTATCCCAAGCTTCCTATATCGATATTGTACTAACTCGTTTTAGTATGCAAAATTCTAAGAAATGTTTCTTAACTTTTAGAGATGGAATTGCTCTATCATAGGAGTAGTGTCCGAGGACACCTAAAGAGATATAGAACATAAAGGCAGTTCCTTATGCTTCAGAAGTAGGAAGCTTAATGTATGCAATGCTATGTACGAAACCAGACATCTGCTTTTTCGTAGGCTTGGTCAGCAGATATCAATCTAATCCAGGACAAGAGCACTGGACTGCCGTAAACCATATTTTGAAGTACCTGAAAAAGACTAAAGAGTATATGCTAGTTTATTAGGCAGATAGTTTAGTTCTCTTGGGGTATACAGACTCAGATTTTCAGTCAGATAGGGATTCTAGAAAATCTACCTCAGGTTATGTGTTTACTTTGGGAGGTGGAGCCATTGTGTGGAGGAGTATCAAGCAAAAATATATTACAGATTCTACCATGGAAGCCGAGTATGTGGCGGCCTCTGAGGCAGCCAAAGAAGCGGTTTGGCTCAGAAACTTTCTGTTGGACTTGGATGTGGTACCTAGTTTACCTAAGTCTATTATACTTTATTGTGATAATAGTGGTACAATTGCAAACTCGAAAGAACCACAAGCCAATAAGACAGGTAAACACATTGAGCGCAAGTACCACCTGATACAAGATTTCGTAAAGAAAGAAAAAGTTGCTGTGATCAAGATAGCATCAGCCGCCAACCTAGCTGATCCCTTTACAAAGAGCTTACCAGCTAAGGCTTTTGATAGTCATGTTGAGGGAATGGGAGTCAGATGTGTAGCAGCATGGCTTTATGTATAAGTGGGAGATTTGTAATAATATAGTGAAAAGCAATGCTTTGAGTATAAGTGGGAGATTGTTAGGATTATATACTAAAAGCATCACTTTTGTAGTAACCTTATTTCCTTAAATTTTGAATGAAAATCATATGGGCAAATATTTGCATATTGTATTTGTTGCAAGTGTTAATGCAAATGTCTGATATTCTATATTGTAGATAATATGGTGTGTGGTGTCACAAAGAAGATCATATTATAAGTTCCCTATGGAGTATATAAATAGTTCACAACCTAGATGTACTTGGACAATCTATTAGAAAGGTTGTAGTGTAATCTGGTATTAGTCTATCTTGACTATAGGTTTACACTAGTACACTTTGTGTGTATTCAACAGGACCACTTGAGGTTGATCTCTTTGTACTGACTACATAAGAGAACAAACACCTCTGTTGTTATGGATGCTTGTGCTCTTAATTCGGATATAATAACAGACATGTATATGCAGTGTGCATTACTTTGACTCGTGAAAGAGTGAGATTCATTATGGATCAATAACTTCTATGAATTGGGTAATAACATTGTATGTATGATGGGCTGTTGATTATAAATGGAATCCATGTCCAGATACATCGGGTTGATGATGTCCCCTTAAGGAGCTAATAAGGATTGTCATGTAAACCCTGCAGGTAGATTATATCCGACATGACAAATAAAGTTGAGCGGTACTACTTAAGGATAAAAGATGTTGAATCAATATAGTTGTCAATAACTTAATTTGATCGACGGACATACGATATCTTAACATGGGGAGCCAAAGGAGCATATAATAAAAGGAGCCCACAAACATAATTTGAGTTATGGAGGTAGTGCAACAATATCTCATTAGTGGACCGAGCTATTGTTAATGGACTTGGATTGTGTGCTCGGGCTGAACCCTGGATATCCAGATCCGTTAGGAGGCCTAACCCTAATTTCTCCTCATGGTCCCTGCCGTAGCCTATATATATCCTCTATTCTTTGGCCGTCAAATTACGGATCAGAAATCTAAAACTTTCTCTAGCGAATGATCTATTATATTAGAAGAACTATATTGAATGGGGCTTAGAGTATACCTGTGGTTCTTCTATTTTTTGTTTTGGATTGCTCATCCACTGTTGGTCCTAAGCCTGGAAAATGGAGGGTCATCGTGGAGTATAAGTATCAGAAGGTAGACTTGGTAACGTCAGGGATACATAAAGGTGAGCCAGTCGAGTAGTATGGTATAGTCCCAGGTAGATCACTATACGTAAATATACAGGGAAAAGGGACTATATGCAGGAAGCAGAGGTTAGGGATAGGAAGTAAGGGTAAGCCCTGTTTTGTGCATGTGTTTCTTATGTACCAAGGGAATTTGGGTCTATAAGCAGGGATTAGTAGGAGCCCCTGTCCAGTAAAGAGGGATTAGCCTAGAGTACATACTGGTGAATAGAAGCCTGAATGACATATCGTGGCCTCTGGCTACCACTTTCTTGTCTTACTCTTTCTTTTGAGGTTGATGTTGTAACCGAGACAACAGCAGTAGGTATTAGGGAGAAGGAAGACCTTGCGTGTACCACAATCGATGGCAAGTGACCTATAACACGCATACTTTAGGAGTTAGGACTGATATGGCAGTTATATATAATACATCGATTTACAATCAGTGTACCGGTTGCCTTGGAGCATTGGTTCCATTTAGGGTACCAGTATACAAACCTGAATACAATTGATGACTGACTGGCTCCATATGATAGCCATTTCCTCATATTGGAGTATATGTGTATGGAAGTGCAGTAAAAAAAGGGCAGTGCATGAGGTTTAAATAGCTAAGTAAGTAGATACATATTATCTTTCGTTTTGTAGCTAGAATACTGCATATTCCAAGTTCAGAGCCACCTAGGCTAGAATAGGCATCAATTGTATATTCGTGGTCAGGAAATGATAAATAAGAATATGGCCAGGGGTAACACGCTGGTTGTTGCTTCATGCATTAACTACTATAGCAAGAATAACAAGAACAGTGTCGTGAATAGGTGTGTCCTAGTGTGAATAGTTTGGTACCTAAGATACTTGTCCCAATATAGATATGTAGAGAAGATGTACAAGAAGTACCCGCTTACAATTCAAGTATAGGAACAGCCATATGCCATCATGACCTGAGAAGAACTGTGGTTAAAAGGGTAGATAAGTCAAGTCCAAGTGAAGGAGAAATTGGTCCAATAGGTAAATTTTGGCTTATAATCCATGGAAGTTAAATCTAGAGACTAGTTAATAGGTAGGACTATTTTACCTTGATTCATATATTGACATCATAAAATTATCAAACAGGTTACTCGGATTTCGATACAAATTCTTGACCCGTATCTGCAGCTCAGGACCATAGGCAACTATACATTGCCCTTCTTTACAGCTTTATTACATGCTTATCTTCTTACCTCATCCAGTTGATTTTGATTTGATTTCTGTCATGTGCTTCTTCATTATTATATAGCCCTTTATTCGCAGTTAGCCTTGTAGCCATATTGGACATATTTTTCACTTGCACCAGATTGAGTTGTATCGTAAGACGATTGCGTTATAGACTGAACTACTATTTTATTATTTTGATTCCTACAACCTGTAAGTCCACAAACGGGGTGAGGGTTGACCATTTGCACCTGTGAGTCCACACACGAGACGAGGGTGACTTGTTTTGAACTAACCAGCAAGTCCACATTCGGAGCGAGGGTTAGTGATTAGTTCAAATCTGCGAGTCCACACTCGGGGTGAGGGTTTGGTATTCCATTAGTCTCTTGTTTACTTGTTCTTCCTGCAGTTCATTTATACGTAGTTGTTCATATATTCATGTCTTGTGGTTGTTTAGTCTTTACTTGTTTATATCCTGGATTTCCTTTATGCATGATAAACTATTAGAAAGGCTTATATATTATGTATCTTGCTAGTCCTTTGAGGACCTGATGATCTCTTCAGGTTAGCCGAGTATTGAGCTAGGTGTACACGAGCAGAGGTTTGAGCCAACATTGGACCATGGTACCACTGCAGACGAGGGTACTTTGATGATTAGCAGTTTTGACTCACTTATTTTTATTTCATGTTCTATTTTATTCGTCTACTGGCAATGAATTTGTGTCCACCGGACGCAAATGGGATTCTTGATAAACATGATACTTTATTTTATATTGTCATTCTATATTCAGTCTCAATTGAGTTGATTGTGTCATATATCTGTGGATGAGATTTAGACTGCCATGTTAGTTCTTCAGACTCTGTGACTTGTGTATATTAGACAGTGTTCTACCGCCGACTCTGCAGCGTAGGCTTGGCTTGGACACGCTTTGTATCCGAAAAGTGGGTGCGGGTCGTGACACTCTAAATTCGTGATTCACGTAAGGAGAGAAAGAGAGGGCTGCCAAGGAGAAGAAAAGGTTGGAAGATCGTCGCCCACACGACGTCCAACTCGATGAAGGAATACAAGCAGAAGATCTTGGGGTCGTTCGCTCAAGATTGTCAGGAATTACTTGTCTTCTTTCTGCCGCAGGTATAATTCGTGAATCGTAGTTTCCGCCTATGAAGGGTTAGAACACGTATTAAATCTGTTTAACTTTCTATCGATCAATACGCACACCAAAGTAAGGGTCCTGGGAATCCCCAGTTCCATCACCACAAATGCTATCATGAGCTTTCGTAATATCTGCTTTGCTTCATCAGTAGCAAGACATCTCAAAAGTAATCCATCAAAAGTTCGTCGAAAGAGACTTTTGGTGGTATGATTATAATAGAATCGAAGCGATCGGCGACGAATACTTATAGCTTCTTCAGGATCTTCAGGTAGTATGTCATGTACTGCAAAATCGATGAAAGGTTCTCTCCAGTCTTCGCTAATGACATAGACTTCAGTTGAATTACTGAATTCAATGTTATGGTTGTTTTCAATACAAAACAGTTCTCTATTGGAGATAACAACCGTTTGTTATCTTTTGACCGGAATTGCCAAGACCACAGCCAGGTTAGCTAAGGCATCAGCTTCTGTGTTACATGCTTGACATACATGTTCGATAAAGAACCCTTTGAACGAAGAAGCAATTCTGATTGCCGCTTCGTGATATGGTACCAAATCTTGATGTCGAACTTCATATTTACCTCTAACCTGATTAACAATCAGTTTAGAATCACCATATACTTCAAGATATTTAATATCCAGTTGCTTGGCTAATTGTAATCCAATGAGTAAGGCATTGTATTCTGCTACGTTGTTAGAGTATGATTCATCTAAAGAATAAGCTCTCTGGATAGCTAATCTATCTAGAAAACGAGAACAATTCCCACTCCAGCGACAAGGGTGCCTCCAGGTCCAATTCTAGATGCTCCGTTAAAGAACAAACGCCAAGTAGGAAATTTTTTTGAGATCATATTTGATTCTAATGTTTCGTCTGGAATCTCGTCATAGAGCTTAGATGTCTCGGGGACACGATCAGCTGCTAAGAAATTAGCAAGTGCTTGGCCTTTCACAGATTTTTGTATGACATAGACCATATCATATTGTGCTAATAATATGGCCCATGTAGCAAGCCTAGAATTGAGCGTACTGGGCTTCTTCATTAAGACATGAAGAGGATTAACTCAGAAAATAACATGAATAGTTTGGCCGATGATGTAATGTCTTGTCTTTTGAACAGCAATCATTAAGGCTAAGCATTCCTTCCCTACCGGACTATAATGATGTTCAGCTCCAATCATCGTCCGATTAAGGTAGTAGATAGCTTGTTCATGACCTTTTTTGTTCTTCTGAGCCAATAAAGCTTCAAGCGAATGGTCTATCGCCCGGATAAACATCAAGAAGGGTATTCCTGAGATCGGTGGCACTAGCACTAGTGGACTCATCAAATATTGCTTTATGTCATCAAATGCTCGTTGACATTCTTCTATCCAAACGAAAGATACACCTTTCTTCATTAACTGAGTAAATGGTCTGCAACGTCTAGATAAATTCGAAATAAACCTCCTGATGTAAGCAAGTCGACCCTGGAATCCTCGTAGCTCTTTTAGGTTGCATGGAGGACGCATCTGTTGAATGTCTTTGATCTTCTCAAGATCAACATGTATACCTTTAGAGGTAATGACGAATCCGAGAAATTTGCCACTAGAGACTCCTAAGAAAGACTTGGTGGGATTCATTTTGAGTTGATGCTAGCACATTAGATTGAAGATAGTTCTTAAATCTTGGATGTGATCTTCCTTTAGACGACTTTTGACAGCAATGTCGTCAATATAGCATTCGACGGTCTTCCGCAAATGATCTCGAAAGATAGTACTCATTGCCCGCCGGTAAGTTGTACCCGTATTCTCAAGACCGAAAGGCATAAATGTATAGCAGTATACTCAGCGAGTAGTACGAAATGAAGTATGTTTTCATCTTCAAGATTCATCCAGATTTAATTGTATCCAAAAAACCCATCCATGAAAGAGATTCGTTCGAATTTACAAGTATTGTCAATCATGACATCAGTAATTGGGATAGGGAATTCATCTTTAGGACAAGCATCATTGAGATCTCAAAAGTCGATGCACACCCGAACTTTCACGATCTTCTTCAAAACTAGTACAACGTTGGCTACCCAGTCAGGATGCTGTTCTTCCCTGATAAAACTACAGGCGATAAGCTTTTTGACTTCATCATCTATCATATCCATAATCTCAGGCTTGAATCGTCATTGTTGTTGTTTGACTAGTTTAGCATTAGGCAAAATATTAAGTTTATGAGTTGCGACTTGGGGATCTAAACTCGACATATCTTCGTAACTCCATGCGAAGACATCGATATATTCACGAATAAGGTAAATTAGTTCTTGTTTATCATCTTGTGGAAGATTTTTGCTAATGAAGATCGGTCGTGGTACATCTTTCGCTCCAACATCGATCTGAATTAGTTGATCCTAAGTAGGTGGTTATCGTTGTTCAAAATGGAGTTCCCACTGATTGTCAATCCTTTGTGCCCATGGATCTGCTTCGGGAGCTTCTTCAATATCATCCTCGTCATCGTTTGAGAACTCAGCGGATACCATATTAGAAGATACTGTCACCTGATGGACATGACCAATAATAGTGTCAGAATCCCATGAGATGGAATCAGAAGAGTTAGATCGTTCTTCTTCATCAGATTCGGAAGCTTCCGGAGTCGAAATTAGTGAAGTATAACCTAGTCCCCACTTCGTTTTACTGTAGTATTATTGTAAATTTCCTCTTGGAACAGAAATATGAATAGGAGTTTGTCTTCATTTACCACTATTGAGACCAGCTTTGAAAACATAACCCATTTTACGAATGATTGCTTTGGATTGTGGAATATAGTGACGTAATTATAGCCTTCCTGTATCATCCTTATTATCACTGTCGGGCATGATTTTGTTCTTCTTTTTTATTAAAAAGTATAGGAGTTTTGTCCTTCTTTTGAGACGGTACTAGGAAGTATGATTCTTGTATTGATTCCAGTAATACCATATTTTGGAGAGACGATATGACTCTTATTGTAAGTGGCTTGAAGCTATCTAGCATATCCAAATAACATTGAGTATAATAAGATACATCAGTATACTGTAAATGAGATGCTTTATTGATCTTTACATCATCATTTACAATAGGACCTTTAGCCTTAACAGGCTTAGTCAGATTGATAACCAAAGGGGAAGAAGAAGAACGAGAAGGATGAGGGGGCTTTTTATGATGAAGGTCGATTACAAGTGGCTCAGAAGAGGTGAGCTCCCTTTGTTCCTAACTAACACCGGAGGACTGCTTCTTGTGAGAAGGAAGATAAATAGTCAATGTCTTAGAAGACTGAGGACAGAAAGTACTCCCTTTGATAGGGATCACCAGAGTATCATTCGGCACACCTTTCTGTTCTTCATCAGTATCCATTGTCAGTACCACCTTCATGAATTCCTCTTTGTACATACGAGAGTCGTTGCAGTACGCTTTAACCCCCTTTGAAAGGATTTAGGTCTGTAACTTCTTTTTGTACTTCTCCCTTGCCATTTACATATTTGAAACATTGGTGGAGTGTAGAAGGTACAATGTTGTGTTCATGGAGGAATGGTCTTTCCAGCAAAGCATTGTATGAGCCATGATTATCAATCACATAGAAAGTCACCTTTGTACGAAGATTGCCAATTTGAAGTTTTAGGCGCATCTTTCCCAAAGGTTCACTTCTTCCTTGATTGAACCCCAAGATAGTAGTGATAGTTGTAGAAAGGTTGTGTACTGGAATCTTCAAGGCATCCAGCAAAGTCTTCGACATGATACTAAGAGCAGACCCTGGGTCAATCAGAATACGATCGACTTTCATGGTGTCCACATATCCTGTGAAGTAGAGAGGACGATCATGACGATTGTCTTCGAGCAGCATGTCATCTTGTGTAAAAGTAATATTAGGCATTAGTTCAAATATACTATGACAATGTGTATTGACAATCTCGCTAGAGTGTTAGCCAATTGAGCCAGTATGTCAAAATTCTGTGGCTTTTCAAGTCCGAGAGATGAAAACTTTTTTAATGCTTTGTCAAAGCGGACAGGTTGCTTCCTTTGTCTGCTGATGTTGGTTTGGGAGGAGTTGGTTCCACTACCGGCGAGGATGTAGATGGTATATTCTCAGCAGGGGAAGATGATGCAGGAAGAATATCAGGAGAAGGGATAGGATTCTCTTGAGTTTCGGGATACTCTCGGAGGTAAGGTCTCCCAGATCTGGTGTCGATTAAAAATTTTTCTTCTGCTACTGGTTCAAAGGATACTATATTGCAGCTCTTTGATTTAGTTTGGAATGCTTCTTTTGATTGAAAGAAGAAGGCATTTCAAAATCTGCCACTAAGTCAGGATGAATCCACATGATTTCTCCTTTATCAGTGGATAGTGGAATGAGACCTTCATATTAGGGAGGTAGAAGATTCACTATCTCGAGAGTATCCCTCAGAATGGGGACAACACCATCTTGCACCAATTGTGGTAGAAAATTACAAATTGCATAGAGACGACACTGGCTGTCACAGTCTTCTCATCTTGTTGAAGAGTAACTGCTCCAGAGTTGATCATTTCTTGGATTTTGCCTTTAAGCACGTAGCATGCTCAATTTGGATGCCCTATAAACCTGTGATAAACATAATATTTAGGGTGGTCAGTCTTACCCACTTCCTCTGGCCATTTTGCCTTCGGCAGTTGAAGCTTATTGCTCTTGATCAAGCAATCGAAGATGCTCATAATATCATCTTCATCAAAAAAATACTCTTCTTTTGGACGAGGTGCTTTTTGTGGTGATATTGATGGAGTGGGTAAAATCTGAGCGGTATTGACAGCCAATGACTCATTGCCTTTAAGATTGATGGTCAATGTTTTCTTTCTCTTGCGATTGTTCTGGCAATTATTGTTGCCAGAGGTCGGATGTTCATCTTGGTTCGGATTAGCCATTTGAACCCCTAACTGTTTGAACTTTTTAGCACTAACCTATGCAGCTTTAGCATTCATAATGAAAGAGGGTCAATCTTGAAATTGTGTTGATCATGTCCACATGCTAATAATAGGCAGCAAGTTTGATTTGCAAGTGTCTATTGTTACAGCAGATGGAGTTCCTAGAGGCATTTTAAGTGCCTCTCGGCAGAATCTTTCAATGAAACTCTCAGTGGTTTTATTGTGTCTTTGTTTAATTTTGATAAGGACAGATATAGTCATATCGTTGACCCCTTCATAGAATCGTTCTAAGAACATTTGCTTGAAACCAGCAAAAGAAGTTATATAACCATCAGGCAAGCTACGGTACCAGTCGTATGCTGCACCGGCTAAACAACCGACGAACACCCTGGTAAGAAAAGCATCATTTGGCTGTAATTGATCAGTCATCACTT
This sequence comes from Iris pallida, assembly GCA_029216955.1. Classification (NCBI taxonomy): domain Eukaryota; kingdom Viridiplantae; phylum Streptophyta; class Magnoliopsida; order Asparagales; family Iridaceae; genus Iris; species Iris pallida. The sequence goes on along the minus strand of JANAVB010029815.1, from coordinate 17,882,821 downwards.
CAAAGTGATTGATGTACTAACTTTGAGAAGTGCTTCCATCAAATAGCATAATGGTGGGAAGTTTATATTTATGAGGAAATTGAACCTCCTTCTATTCTGCAGGATAAGGTTGTTTTATTCCGAGTCTCTGTAGACCATCTTTCTGCTTAAAGGCCTCGAACTGGATGCGTAAGAGTTTTACAGCCTCATTAGCATCCCCTGATGTCTGTGAATTTATGGGTTGATTTGAATTGTTAGGAGGAGGAACAGCATAATAATTACCATCCCTAGCACCAGACTGAGTAGGAGCAACTTGAATTGGTACAGAAGCAACCTGGGGAGGCGGAACCCCCAGACCGGCATTAACAGGTATAGAAGATGCTATGAGCTTGGGATTTGTAGCAGGATTTATAACCGGTGGCGCGACATGTCGAGCCACGATTATAGTGTGTATACTTGCGACCATTTCAGCCATGGTCTTCAATTTGTCTTCCAGTACAGCAATTCGTTGTTCTCGACTTACTGAACTTGAAGCATCTTGGTCTTCTGTAATGGCATATGCTGTAACCTCTCTTGCCATTATTGACGAGATAGTTTGTTCAGAGCTTTTACTATCTGAATCAAAGTCGGACAAAGAATCCTCTCCTAGATGAGTAATGGAAAGATCTTCCTGATTAAAGACATCCTGGTCCAAGTTTTGATCTTTCGATTTGGTATGTTGAAAGGCACCTTCACTAGATTCACGGAGTTAACCCAAGTATTGTTGACTCGGATTACGAGAGGTGCCCCTTTTAAAGTTTTTCTACCCCTAGTGTCTTGGAAAGTCATATTGACAGAAGCATATAACAGCTCATCTTCATCTCCCATCATAGGTTCAGTAGTTGAAGCATAGTTCAGACGATCGAAGATAGATCGTTTAGCTGATTAGCAACGATACTTGATGACCACTTCATGAATGCAGTAGCGTTCTGATGAGTGATTTAAAGGTGAGTGAGATGTCTCCGTAATTTTCCATTTTTGTGTAAGACATTCTCGTAGATCCACCACTGGACGAGAAGAAGTCGGAGGAACATATTCCTTAATGATATTAGGAACATGCCTCCGGTTTTTAAGATGTTTAGTTCCGTGAGTGTACAGAGAGGTACTTAACTCATTAGCATAAGTGATTGGGTCTTTATTTTCAAAATTATATTTCTGGTAAAAGTTGGCCTTTAGTGTAGGATACTTGTATTTTACCGAGGTTGATACTGATTGATGTCTGTTAAGATAAGCACGTAAATCAGAGAATTCTGCTCCCGGTGCATCTGTTTGAGATACCAGCAACTTTCCTTGCTTACATCTTGAAATATAAAAAGTTGGAAGATCTTGAGTAGTTGCCATAGGGGTAGGCATGATGCCTCTTTGATCAGCATTCTTTTCCTTGGCAGAGATTTGAAGACCTCTGTTGAGAACAGAAGAATCTTTATTTCGAGGAATACAATCTGAGATATTTTCCTCAGAGTCATAGACTGAGAAAGATTGAGAAAAGACCAAAGGGTGCTTTCCTTTATTTTGTGAAAGGTTAGCTAAAAAGCCTTTCCTTCTTTTTTTTGTGGGACCATCTTATGCGCAGTTTGCACACCATGTTGCTTTGGCGCAACCCAAGGGAACTAGTCTTCTGGCTATTCCTTTTTCTTCCCCAGCAAAGTCGCCATTTTGTTTGCAAAAACAAAAAATTTATAACAAAATTTAAAAGAATCGTACAAAGTACAATAAATTTTGGGGAAATACAACTTTAGAAATCTGATCAGAAGACGATCACTTTATCACTTGGACTATGTGAACTTGAAGACTAGAGCCTCTGGAGAATCTAGCAGTAATTTTGCAAGAATTCTTGATCTCTGTGATCCCTTGATAATGATTGGAAACTCTATTTATAGAGTTCTGGGAATAACTGTTTTAGCAGTTATTCAGATTTGCGCGAGGTTGAACTGCGCTACTTTGGGTTGCGCCAGCCTTAAGTTACGCCAACTTCCATTCAGTTACACAAACGTGTACTAACTATATTTAGACGCGTGGCATCATATGATTGAGATGTGCATGGTCATGTACAGAGTAGTGGACACGTTTTGAGAGATTAGTGGCATGTGCGCCACGTCATCCTGCTTTAGAACACAAGTTTTCTCAACTGTATCAGGTTGCACGAGCTTCAGTCAACGAGTCAAACTACGCATAATTAGATTGCGTCTAGGCACAACTCAGTGAATTGGCACGTGGCATCATTTGGGTTACGTGTCAATCTGCGAGGAGAGTTTGATCGGGTTACACCTAGGCGCTACTCACAGAGTGCGCATAACAGCTGTCAATCAAATCGTCTCGAGCGCCACGCTTTACGAGATTCGAAGAGATTTTCTTCGTTTATCCTGCTGCCAGTTGTCAGTGCTGTCAGTTAATGATGGCAATTATTGTCAGGTGCCACGTAGACTTTGACATAATATGATTAGGCGCAGTCTGATATATGGCGCAACCTGTAACACCCAGTTTTCCAGAAGAGGGTAATTTTAAAATTTTGTAATTATAATTATTAATTAATGATATCTATTTCATATTAGAATTTTTAGTGATTTTTAATTAATTTTAAACTATTTAAATCTATGACTTGTAATTTTGGTATTGTGCTAGTGATTAGTAGATACTGCCTACCCTAGAGCTTAGCCATGTGATTAGGGTATTTTGACATTTTTAGGGTTATTTGGATTTATTATAATTTATTTGAATTTATGGGAATTTTTAGAATTTATTTTGGAATTGTTTGAATGAGGGTTGACTAGGTTGACTTTGACTAGCAATGACCTTGGTAGGCTAACCTAGAAGCTAACCCTAGCTGTGTTTGGACTTGGTTAGGTCATGTAACCCTAGTTAGACTAGAGTTGACCCATGGTATGGTTATTTGACTTAAGTTAGATTCAAGTCATAAGCCATGACTTGTGATTAAAACTTAAATCAATAACTAGCCCTAAAACCCATAGAGGCCCAAGCCCATAGCCATCACTAAACCCTCACCCTAACCCACTATGGCCAGCCACATTGGGAACCCCACCCCTATTTATACTCTCTTCCATTTAGGGCTAGCCTCTTTTAGGAAAGAACAAGCTTAAGGAGGAGGTATTTTTCCAACTTTAGAAATTCATAGAAATTCCATTTGATCTCCTTTTTCCCTCAAACAAATTGCAAAAGGTTCTAATTTAGGTATACTTTCTGTTCATGGAGGTCATTCTCAAATTTGGGACAAGTGTATCCAAATTTGGGGGTTTCCCACATGGACACAACCACAACACAAAGGACACACCTATGACCTCCAAATGGACACGAAATGGACACAAATGGAGATACAACCATGGGGGTCATTCCTGTGGGTTCAAAATAGACCTATATGCATGAAGAAATGAAAAGGAGAAGGGATTTATACCTTCCGGTAGATCGAATCGAAGAAAAGCCTTCCCGGAGCGACACCGACACGTAGAGATTCTAAAAGGACACGAACGAGCTCCGAATCCTCCCAAACTTGGGTAGCTTCCTTCTTGGCTAGAATAGAGAAGGAAAGAAGAAGATTTGGTGGCAAAATGGAAGGATTTGGTGGAGAAATGGAAGGATTTGGTGGAGAAATTGCTAGGGATTGCTCTCTAGGAATTTGGGGAAGAACAAGAGAGAGAGTGTGGATGAGAATAATGAAATAAACTTGAGCCTATCCTCTCCCAAAGTGGCTGGCCATATGGGACTATTTGTCCTATTATGGTAAGGTCACTTTGCTCCCTCCTGACTGGAGATAACATTTTTAGGAGATTTTGAGGATGCTGAGCTGTTATACAACAGTTATTATGACCCGGTTCTGTACCCTGTAGTGTTGCCAGAGTCCCCTTTGGAGGACGCAGGACCTGAGGCCGGTGAGCCGAACGCTTAGCTAGATTTTCCTGTTTCCAGTTTTGTTGTTTTAAAATTTTGTTATTTGAATTTCAGCATTTTATTTCAGTCCTTCTAATTCCAGTGTACTTTTCTAATGTTTAATAAAGTTTTAAATTCCCGAATATTGAGTTGTGACAAATGTATATAGATGTTGTTGTGAATACCTGTTAATGGAACAACTTACTGTCGCCGTCTTAACAACGGTGCAGGCAGGACATGATCCGGTTCGACCCAATTATTTGGGATCGGGTCGTGACACATGCATCTAACAGTATAAGACTAAGCAGTTTATACTTCCCGAATGGGGGTGATATAGCAGAATGTAAACTCAATCACATCTAAGGTAGAGCATAATGGAAGATAGATAAAACATGAAATCCACAAAGAGATACAACAGATAGAAGTCTAAGTGTCTAAGATACACAAACCCAGAAATACATCTCAAAGCTCAAATACAGTAATCCATAAATACAACTCAAGACAACTGAAAATAAGCTATAAGCAAAACCCTAGCTATCTATACAACCTCTACTATGTCTCCTCCAGGCTAGCAGGCAACCTCCAGGCTATCTGTAAAATTTATCAACAGGTCCAGTCAGGACAGGAGCGAGCACAATACGTCTCAACAGTTCATAGCAGGTTAGAAAATATAATCATGCAGTAAAGTAAGATACAAGTACTGAAGAAAATACAGTATGTAAACAGAGATAGAGAACTGTAATAGAAATATCTACTATACAATAGAGAACTAACAGTGGCGGTGAAATGCCACAAAGGATTTGATTTTGTTAAAATGTAAAACAAATTACATGATCATATAGTCCTAGACTTGCTGATCATGAAACACCATGACTGAGCACGTTTTCGTGCTGTGTTCGTGTCCAAAATGGACACGAACTCACTGCACGAGCACGCGCGCGCATGCCCTGCTACCACACCCTTCGTGCTCACTGCACAGAGCACTAGGACACGTGATATTTGACTTGGACATGGGGGCAATGTCTGCGCGCATGCCCCCAAAGTTTGGTGTCGCGTCGTGTCGTGTTGAGTGAGAAATCTCACTCGCACCGGACGCGCGCTGTCAGCGTACACGCACGCGGGGGCCAACTTCGTGCGTGTCGTGTCGCACGGACACGACACTTGGGCACCTCGTGGTGACACGAGAGTGTAGCCCTTCAAGTGGCGAATACGAGGACACGAGCACGAGATGTGTCGTGTCCTGTGTCATGAGCACGAGACGCGCAACCGCGTGCACGACGCGGTCTGAACGTGTGTAAACACGTACAGATACGCACAAACACGTGCTCTTGTCCACTGTGGACACGTCGTGGACACGTGTCAGGATATCCTACGTGTATTCCTACCCTAGGCGACCACGTGGGTGTGTGCACGTGACACGAAGTGTCGTGTGTTGTGTCCTACATACGTGTGCACTCGTGCACGATGCTGTGCTACACTGGGTGCACCCCACGTGTTTACATTGTCGTGGACACGTCTGTGTCGTGCTGGTTGGACACTAACTGACTCTCAGGACACCTACACATATGCTACACTATTTACCAACTCACCAATTGTGTTTTTATTGATTAATTTAGGTCGAATTCATGAATCCCAATTTTTCCTGATACTTCACTGATACACGTGTTGTTCTTCATTCCTAAGTTTTGATACCTATTCTAAACTGATTTCTTAATGTTTAATGGCCATTTTAATTCATGAACATGTGTGAATGCATCACTATAATGTTGTTTACTGATTCGTGTTAAGTTTTAAGGTTCAAATTGGATTTTCGATGTTGGGTTGAGCCATGAGTAGTGTTGACTGATACCTGTACAGTATCGAGTGTTAACTCCCTGTTTTATTAATTCGATTCATGTTTACATGTCTTAATTCATACAATTAAATGTGCTTAGTTGCGGTTACATATGGAATCATGTTGGGGTTATCGGGGTTCATTGGTTTGAGTTGTTTCGAGCTTTTAAATCCAGCCCCACTGCATTTCGAAATATTGCTGAGTTCATTCCTGTTTTAACATGATTTCAACCCAGTTTTGATGATAAACTGCCATATTAAATTTGTAACATGCATACTAGTTTACATTCAGATTAGCTATGATTGTGTGGGACCATGGATTTGAAATTGATTGGTTTTTAAGTGTATGGAACCTAGCATATATGGATGTTCATTTGTTCTCAGGTTCATAAGAACCTGAGATTAGGATTTGAAATCTGGGATTCCCTCCCATGGTTGAAACCTGAAAATTGATTTCTTATTCCTGATTTTCATGAACTGATTTCCTTTCCCATTTTACTGAAATTGTTTCCTTTCCTTCTTTCCTGTAAACTGGATTGAATGAGATTCATTCTTAATATACTGAATTTCCTGTTGACTGAGATTAGTTCCTTTCTTTTCATTACACTCTAGACTAAAAATGTTTTCCTATTTCCTGAGATTTTCTTCCCTATGACTGAATTCCTGAGATTGATCTGAAACCTGGACACCCCTGTCAATTGCTAAATTCCTGAAGGTGGATTGCTGTTTTTACTGAAATGTGATGCTTAGAATTACATGTTAGATTCATGCATATAGGTGTTAGGCACAGCTAGGATGAATTTTTATGATAGGTTAGGTTGTTAACACAAGAAATGAGATTTTGATCCTTGGAATGGACAGTCATGGGTTGTCATTGCCAAATGCTGAAACCTATCTTTAAACACACACCCATGTTAGCCTTATGATTCACTGTTAGCTATAAATTCCTCACATTGCATCCACACAAATGCATAGCTCATTGTTTCACACACAGGGTTATACCATGCATTAGTTTACTGTTTCCTGGGGAAAACTGAAATACCACATCCCTGTCAAACACAAGACACAGCTGAATTCTCTTCACACACATGAGGAAATCTGGACTTAACTATGTACACACAGCCCCCTCACATATCTGAGCACTTGGCACACCTGCACTTATACAAAACCTGAGAGCAACTAAAATCTGAGATTTTTCCAAACCTGGGAATAATCCATGTTACATTGTTTTAATCACTGTTACTTTGACACATGACTAAGACACTTGCATTGAAAACTTGAGAATGGGTTATTTGAACATGACACTGATTTTTCCTTGGTGTTAACACACAGGGACAATTCCAGTACACAGGAAACACCCACACACAAATCCTAACACTCTTATAGTCAAAACTGAATTTGAAGTTGTTTCCCTGTTTTCCTAATGTATCCACACTTTATTCCATATTAACACAACATTTCACACTCACACACTTGTGGCCCTTCCCTCTCCCTATATATATGAATATACATATATGTTAATATATAGTAATATATGTAGCATGAATCTATATGTATTTATGCATATATATATGCAAGTATGTAGGTAAGCATGTATGTAATGAGTACATGAATACAATGCATGAAGATATACATGATATGCAATGTAGGATACAATATATATATGCATGAATGAATGAGGGTAAAATGCAAGTTGTATGTAAGGTGATGCAATGCTCAATTTCTAACAAATCCTATATTACCTCATGTACCCCTTACACTATGTCCCTACACATTGCTATGACACTATGTTGACACTATCACTATGACACTGGTTCACATTGATGCATATTGCACTTGGCTTTCCTACATGTTCACTCACTCCTATTCTCTCCATATATATGTTGTGTGTGATTAGCTTAGCTTGATTTGGCTTGTGCTTGTATTTGATTGCTAGACTAGGCTTGGTTAGGCCTAGTGATACTTGTTAGACTTGTTTGGGCTAGGACTTGACCTAGTTTGGCTAGTGTGGTTGACTAGAGTTGACCAAGTGTTAACTTTAATCTAGTTTGACCTAGACAGCATGCAGATGCATTGTAGATTACTATTATCATCCCCTGTATACATCTTGACTTGTGTTGCTCTAACTAGGAGTCAGGTATCTCATCTCGGACAGTACATTTACTTCAGACATTCAGATACGAGGCGAGTACATTCTCTGATCATTTCATATCCTGTTTAGAATTATTTTTCTGCTTTAAATTACTTTACTTGATACTGTCACGTTGGTCACACGGATTGGTACTATATAGATCCTTTCATGAGATGTTATCCCCCTCGGGAGCATCGGATACAGCATATTTTGTGCGTTTTACGAATCATCACGTATCTCTATGCTTCCTCTGATTCACGAACCGCCTGTAACACATGTACTCTCATGTTCACAGAGCCTCCATGAATCACCTTCACGTATCACTCATTTTATGAGCCATGTGAAGTTTCACGAACCTTAACATAACTTGAACGGATCTTTGTGTATTGATTGGGGTTGGGGGAGTAGAAATAGATATGTGAATATTATCCAATTAGCTGTAGTCATGAATCACTCTCTTAGCTGTAGTCATGAACCTCCTATGCCATTCACATGTTTACATTTTACTCTGACTCACTAGTCACTATTAGTTCTCTATGTATAGTAGATATTTCTATTACAGTTCTCTCTCTGTTTACATACTATATTTCCTTCAGTATCTATATCTTACTTTACTGCATGATTATATTTTCTAACCTGCTATGAACTGTTGAGATGTACTGTGCTCGCTCCCGTCCTGACTGGACCTGTTGAAAATTTTACAGAGGATGATGAGGCACCCTGCACCCTTACTTGGAGTTTGCCTAGTTGACACTCACGACCTGGACCCCAGGGGAGGTTCAGGCAGCTGCTGAGGACGATACCTTGCTTAGTATAGATAGTTTAGACTGTTTTCCTTTTTGGTTTAGTTGTGTTCTTGATTCAGAGTTTGTATATTGTAGAGATGTTTAGACTTGTATTCCATTTTTGTTGTACCTCAGTTGAGGATTTTCTTATCTATTTTATCGTGCCATATCCTATCTCTCTAGATTGTGATTGAGTTGTACCTCTGTATTGGCCTCCTTATGGAGAGTATTCATATTATATTAGTTATAGTTCATGACCTAGAACAGCGTTCTACCGCCGATACTGCGGCGTAGGCTGGGCGTGGTTACGCTCTCGTACCCTCACAGTGGGTGCGGGTCGTGACACATTTTTAGTGGTGGCCCATGCAGGTCGAGTTTATGTAGTGGTATTCGAACTAGAGTATCACTACAGCCTGCAATAGGATTAGGATATTTTGGAGGTACTCAATCACCTTAGGAAAAACTCTTAATCAGATTCCTTTTGTCAAAAATTATTGCTTATTGACTTCCCTTAAATATAAACTGTCCTCCTTGAATTTTTGCTTCATTTTCAGAAATTGCTTCTTGTTTTGATCTGTTTTCATGATGGTTATGAAGACACGATCTCATCACTTCGGTTCGGGGGATACTATTGAGAGGCTGGCCACCTCTCATCCTGTTCATCAGGGCCTTGAGACCGCAGTTCCTATTGTGCCGACTCAGGTTGGCATTTCTGATACATTGGAGGTGCACCTCTATCTGTACAGAGATTTTCTCCTGTCATTTCTGAATGCTCTCAGCAGCAGCGATTCATGCAGCATCAGCAGCAGAGATTTGTGCAGTATCAGCATCAGTTTGGAGGAAACCAGCAGAGCGAGCTATCGTCATGGCAGTCGAGGATGCATGGACCGTTGGAGACCTTGCTGCAAGTTTCGTTCTTCTCAATTCCATTCCCGCAATTGTCTTTTATAATTACCTTGAAATCCGATTCCATCCGTTCCTTGTTGATTGATTAATTTTGTCATGTTGTTCTTTTATTATGTTTTTTTTTTCTTCTGAGAAAATCATATGGGCTAGGTCACCTCAGTTATGGAATCTAGAATCTTCGATGGTCGTGTTAGTTGGCATAGTAAGGATATATAGTCAGATTTTGGATGTATTTCTCGGGTATAGGAATTTAAGGTTTTCGTCATCGCATGCGGCAATGCGAAAATTTTAAATACCATGGACCTAAGGGTACGTACCTTAGTCAAGGACTCTGTGATTATCGTAGCCTTGCTCACTAGCATGACGAAGACTCTGGACAACATGATTGTGGACAAACGCATATGATTATCTGACGGTATGTTTGAGACTTTGATTGTGGGGTGTTTGACTTAGAAGGACTGCTACCATCTTAATTTCGAGGACAAAATTTTTATAAGGTGGGTAGGATTGTAACACCCAGTTTTCCAGAAGAGGGTAATTTTAAAATTTTATAATTATAATTATTAATTAATGATATCTATTTCATATTAGAATTTTTAGTGATTTTTAATTAATTTTAAACTATTTAAATTTATGACTTGTGATTTTGGTGTTGTGCTAGTGATTAGTAGATACTGCCTACCCTAGAGCCTAGCCATGTGATTAGGGTATTTTTGACATTTTTAGGGTTATTTGGATTTATTATAATTTATTTGAATTTATGGGAATTTTTAGAATTTATTTTGGAATTGTTTGAATGAGGGTTGACTAGGTTGACTTTGACTAGCAATGACCTAGGTAGGCTAACCTAGAAGCTAACCCTAGTTGTGTTTGGACTTGGTTAGGTCATGTAACCCTAGTTAGACTAGACTTGATGTCGTGTCCACAGAACGCGTATCGAAAACTCGATACAGCGTGTTAACGGGCACGTATGCGTGCGTTCTAGCTCGATTGAGCGCTGCACACACAACGAAAAGCCCCATGCTCGTGCACGTAGCTAGGTGGTCCTGGGGTAGGTCTAGGACATGGCAACATGGCGACACATTGCATCGAGGCAACGCACGCAGCCCCGCACACACGCGAGACCTAATGCACGTGCGCGCGCCCGCGCGTGCCCTCGTGCGCGCGGTTCGACCTCCGTGGCTCGCTCGTCGGGCCATGCCACGACTCGGGGTTGGTCCTTCGGGTAGTATAGGTGTATGTCAATGCGTTCCAGGTCCTGGAACGGGTCCTCGTCGTGTCGAGAGCGCGTACGAAGTCCATTTCAGCGACAAAAATTAGCCCGAGTGCACAATACGGCTGAACGATGCACGTCGGATTTCTCCGCGCTTGCTCAACGAGAAGCCATGAAATTTTAGGAGCATGGGAGAAGAGGTTGCCCCCATGTGCTCAAGAAATTTTAGGTGAAAATAAGGTATGTGCATCGAGATACAATACGCTGACGGCAGGGCATGCACGGCCTCGTACACGGGATCCGTGCACGTGCGTCCGATGCCTGAAACGCCGCTAAAAATCATCGATTTCAAATCTGTCTTCACAAAAGTTTCTAAGAATGATATCATCTAAACATCCATGAAGACAGAATCAAAAAACAGCAACTTTCTATCCTAAGCTGCATTTCGTCGAACACGTGCCGTAAAGGACCGACACGTGTCCGATTCCGCTATCAAACGAAGTCAAAATCCAACCAAACTTTATGGGCAAGTCTAGGACACCTATATGGATGCAAAAATGAAAGAAATTTCAGAATAACTATGGTAAAAAAGGGTTTACCTATTGAGTGTCGAAAACTCAATAAATGGAGTCCCTCGGTTGTCATGTCGGTCGATTCCCCTCAAGCAATTGCCTCCGCCTCCTCGTTAGCAATGATCCAGCAGATCCTCCTTTTTTAGACGAGTGCAACGGAGATCGTTTGGGGAGAAACGGACTCCGGATGAAGAAAATGGAATTTTTGGAGGAGGAGATCTACTAGGGTTCACTTGTGGAGGCTAAACTTCACAAATTAGAATAGAGGGGAGGGTGTACTGATGTGGACGGCCAGGATGGGTGTCTCTAGGGTTAGGATTTCACTTGGGCCAACTCTCTCTTAAGTAAGAATAACTCCCAAGTCAAAAAGGCTAAAAAGGCTTACATGCAAAAGGCTTAAAAATTAATTAAAAGCCTTCTAAATTGGATCCAAGCCCTAAATAAATTCTAATAAATAAAAAAAATAATTTCTAAGACATGGTTAGGCTCCTATACAATGTCCACTAAGGTTAAACCAGTTGCTAGTACAACACAAGTCAAAATATCTAGAAAATCACAAAATAGCCAAAATGACTAAAATACCCCTTCTATGAAAAAGTGGATGCTACATCGTCGGCGGTCGGGAAGGGGAGCTGGAGTGTCGTGAAGGGTCTAGGTTGGTTAGGCTCTGTCGAATGGTCGATGGATGAAAGAAATATGTTAGAAAAAGAAGCGACGAGGGGTTGCGTTTATTCACGGGGCGCCGGTTCCATTTGGAGAAGTACATCTCACGAGTTATTCAATTTCTCGCGAGAAATTGATCTCCCAAGAAATTCAATATATATATATATATATATATATATATATATATATATATATATATATATATATATGTGTGTGTGTGTGTGTGTGTGATAGCCCGTTGGGAACGGCGGGGCACCCTGGCGCAGTGGCGCAGGTTCGAGCCTCCATGGAGGCACGCCTCCACGCTCCATTAAGAAGTGGACACCAATATATATATATATATATATATATATATATATATATATATATATATAACATTCCCAATAAATTCTAAAAATATTCAAAATTTTCTAAAAATATTTTTATAAAATTTCTAGCGTTATGATATAAATTTCGTCATAAATGTACATAATGTAACCATTAACGGCTATGACGACTAAATCAAAATAATTATATTAATAATAGAAAAACCTTAAAAATAAATAAAATATGGTTTTTATATAAAATATTTTTTTTGAAAAATACAGGGGTTTACAGCTGAATAATGAAACGACAATAAAGATTCAAATAAGCTGGACATAAAGATTGAAGACTTAAAAATCAAATTGAAGATAAAATTTGTACTTTCACTTTTTTGGCTTTTGGAAAGAGAAATAAAAATGTAATATTTCTGAAATAAATAAATTAATAAAAAATATTATATTTACATAATTATTTTTGAAAGTCCAAAGTTTTATTTATTTCATTTTTAAGCCCAAAAACTACTTGACCCATTTCCTAAAGGTTAAAGCTTTTTTAAACGGGTAAGCACGGAACAGGCTCGGACCCAGCCTAGTAAAGTCCGGCCAAAATTTTGTGTTATGGACTGGACTCCAAGCCGGGCTAGCCCGGTCTGACCCAAGCCCAATCAAAATTGTCCTGGATCGGCCCGACCCAATACACTTTCAGTATTCCCTATTTAGATGTTTGGATTGGCCCAATTATTATTTCTGGATCAAAAGTGAAAATAGTAAATTTCTCTTCCTACTTTCATTCATGGGGCAATCTATATGCCAAGAAGAACATCATAGTTAATAGTTTGGAAATATGACATTAAAAGCCATTAGCGAAATTTACAAGTACAAAGGAAAATTTTACAATATGGCATTTTGTTTTTCATTCTATACTAGCTTATCTTTCTCACAGAGAAGGTGAAAGAATTAGGCCTCTAGATTTTTTTTTTCGACCATTAAGATTGTTTTTCTATGTTTCTTATAGCACTTTTATGCTAATTCTAACTTCTTTGTGTCTAAAAATAGATAATGATAGATTTAAAAGATTTATTCTAAAATAAGAGTACAGTTCGTTTTAAGTTGGTTCATTAATATGATAAATAATGTTAATAATAAATCCAAATTGCCGGATGAAAACCAATCTTCCTATCATGGGACAAGAAAAAGTGTCATTTTCTGTGAAGAACTGGGAAATAGGACACTTCGACATGTCAAGAACTCGACAAGTCTAACAGTGGCTCCGCCAATCACGTAGAGAAGATATGAGAGTGAAGAGAGCCGAACAAATGGAGGACTCTTAGTTGTTGGCATATATATTAGTTGTTGGCGCATATATATATATATATATATATATATATATATATATATATATATATATATATATATATATATATACAGAAAATTTACTGTAGCGATAATAATTTTAATAATATTTGTTTAAACGATAGATGTTTGAAAAATTTTGTCAAACGATACAATCTGACAGATAGTTTGTCGGAAAATGGATTATGTTGAAAATCCGACAGACTGATTGTCGGAAAATGAGCATCAGCTCAAATTCTGACAATCCGTTTGTCTGAAATAGAGCACTTCCACTTTTGGGTGGATTTGGTTTATATTGTTTACGGTTTGAGTTGTGGTGGGTTAGTTTGGGTTTGGTTTTTTTTTTTTTTTTTTGGTTGGGTTGGGTTGGTTATTATTGTTGGGGTTTGGGTGGGTTTTTTGTTGGTTATATTTTGTTGGAGTTGGGTTGGATGGCTTGGTGTTTTTTTTTTTTTTTTTGGTTGAGATGGGTTATCTTCTTTTGTTGGGTTGGATGGGTTTGGTTTTCTAACGTTACAATTCTCAACGTTACAATTGTAACGTTCTAATTCCAACGGCTATATTGAGCCACCACCATCTATAAGTATCAAACCAATTCACAGCATCTCTCTCATTCACTTTACTACATCTCTCTTATTCACTTCACAACCTCTCTCATTCAGCAAAGCCGAAGCTCCTCTCTTCCTACAGAAAGTTCATCTTGTTCTCAACATGGATGGAAATCTAACAATTCTATGCTCGCTTGGTGGTGTACTAAATGGGTTAGCGTATCAAGGGGGTTTAACCCAAGTTCTTTTAGTTGATCGAAATATTTCATTTCTTAGTTTACATAATCTAATTATTGATCAATATTCTATCGACTACGAATTTATATTAGTACATATTTTCGTATCTAATTGTATAAATGTAGATAGTGAAGATGCATGAAAATTTGTTCTTCAAGTGAATGCACAATCACCGTATATTAATATCTATGTCACTCCGCCCCCATCTGTGAATGTAAGTAATATACCTGCTTGTAATACTTTTAACGCTGGTCCTAGTTCTTCTCATCAAGTTATTTCATTTACTGAAGAAGAACATGTAGTAGATGATGTTAATAACGATAAGGAAAATAGTGATGATCTAATTGAAAATTTAGATGATGAATTTGATGATTCTGTTGATAGCCTTAGCACTCCTGAATTATTTATTGGAAAACAATTTGAGAATCGTTCTAAATTTAGAAGTTTTATTAGTGATCTAGCAATTAGACGTAATTTTACTTGTTCAGCTACTTTAAATAATGATACTGGAATTATATATAAATGTAATAGTTCAAATTGTCATTGGAGGGTATACGCTAAAGCCATAGGTAGAGGCAAAAGATTTTCTATTGCAACGCTAGAAAATATTCATTCTTGTTTAGGTGGACTTACAACTGGTTCTCATCCATTAGCTACCACTATATGGGTTAAAAATCAGATTATTGATAAAATTCGAGATAATCAGTCGTATAGTCCATCTTGTATTGTAAAAGATATATTTAGGGAACATCGAATACATATTAAATATTGTAAGGCTTGGAAAGCTAGAGAACTTGCTATATCCGAAATAAATGGTAGTTATATTGATGCATATAGTAGTCTCGAAGAGTATGGTCTTAGAATTATTGAGACAAATCCAGGTAGTCAATGTTTTATGAAGATTACAGAAAATAATAGGTTTGAAAGAATTTTTATTTGTTTCAAGGCATGCATTGATGGATTTCTAAGGGGATGCTTACCTGTGATTAGTATTGATGCTACTTTTCTTTCCTCTAAATATAGAGGTATTTTATTTATTGCTTGTGCTCATGATCCTAACTATCAACTATATCCTATTGCATATGCTGTTGCTGAGAGCGAAAACACTGATTCTTGGAATTGGTTTTTAAACGGTTTAAGAATATCTTTTGAAAGATTTTTTGATACCTGGAATACAATTTCTTTTATATCGGATAAACAGAAAGGATTGATAAATGCCATGCGTGCTATTTTTCCGGAATCGCCTCATTTTTTCTGTATTCAACATTTTAAAGCAAATTTGAAATCAGTATGTAGATCAAAGAATTTTCAACGTAGCTTGGACTCTCTTGCAAGATATTATAATGAAACAGATGCAAATAATTGCTTGGAGATGATTAAAGCTGAAAATGTTGATGTTTACAATTGGCTCGTTGGAGTAAATGATGAAAATCGTGTTTTCTCACACTGGATTACAGCGTATTCTCCTTGTCCAAGACTTGATATTAACACGTCAAATCTTGCTGAATCTTTCAATAACTGGATTAAAAATCTTCGAGATAAACCAATAACGACACTACTTGATGGTATTCGAGCCAAGATTATAACACTTCAGGACAAAAACAGACAACAAGCTGAAAATCTTGAAACAAATTTTTGTCCAAAGATGTTAAAAACGATGGCTCGTATCACAAAAGAAATCCATCAGCTGGAAATGTTACGGATAGTGGGTCATTTGTTTGAGATATTAGATCGTCAAACAAATAGAACATATGTTGTTCGTTTAAATGAAAACTATTGTTCATGTTTAAAGTGGTATCATACTTTTCTTCCATGTGTACATGCATGTTATGCTTGTAGTTGTTGTAATATCAGGATTGAGCATTACTATCCAGCTATATTTTCAAAGGAAGCATTAAAAAGTGTCTACGAGCCGCACTTGGAGCCAATTCCAGTCCCTTACAACATTCAAAGTGCATTGGTTAGAGGCGACATTGGAGTACCAGATGTACAACGCAAAGCCGGAAGACCAAAGAAGAACCGTACTACGGCGAAGGATCAATCTTCAAGAGATCTCCGATGCAGTAATTGCAATGGTTTAGGACACAATAGAAGGAGTTGTAGAAATCAACCAAGAGAATGAATAGGAAACATCATGTGAAGTATATACAAGATATGAAAGAAAAAATTACCACCCAATTTCTTCTTCTTCTTCCTCCTCCTCCTCTTCTTCTTCTTACTTCTTCTTCTTCTTCTTCTTCCTTCTCCTTCTCGGCTTCACAGCAACCAACAAGAACACTTTACTCTCCCCCAACAACCCAAACTTTACTCTACATCTACCAAGCCCGTTTTTTTTTTAAAACAAACTTCAGTGACCAAGTGAACCAATGACCACGTGAACCAAGTGAACCGGGGGGGGGGGGGGGGCGAGCGAGTTTTCTCTATTTTTGACATTGCGCCTGTCGGAATTTGGAGTCGCGCCCAAATTCCGACAGACGGTCTGTCGGAATTTGGGCGTGACTCCAAATTCCGACAGACGCAATGTCGGATCTTATCGGTATGCTAAATTTTCCTAACTTTTATCGTTTCTAGTAATTATTATTAATTTTTTTATTGTACAGTAAATTTTCTGATATATATATATATTTTTTTTCTTCTGATATATATATATATATATATATATATATATATATATATATATATATATATATATATATATATATATATATATATATATATGAGGAAGGATAGGCATCTTCACAATTTTTGCATCCCCATGCATCCTCCTGTTCACATCCGTTGGATGTGCTTTAAGTCATCTAATCTTAACCATTGGTAAATCAACGGTTAAGATTAGATGACTTAAAGCACCATCCAACGGTGCAAATAGGAGGGATGCATGGGAATACAAAAAGTGTGGGGATCTTTATCCTTTCTCTCTCTCTATATATAGAGGAGGGATCGGGATCCCCGCTATATAGCATCCCCAATAATCCCCGAAATATTAACCATTAGATGTGTAATATTAGACGGTACCGATGAATCATATTTTTTTCACGTACATACTCCAGCAAAGAAAATTTCAGATTGCAAAAATAGATTGCTTCCTTTCCTTTCCTTTCCTTTCCTTTCCTTTCCTCTCCTTATTCTTCTTTCCTCTCTGTTCTCCCCGTGGAGAACCCAAACAAATAAAACCCCCCTTCAACCTCCGCCTCCTTCGTCTCTCCTCTCGGCTCCCGCATCTCTACAACGACGACGACGGCTATCCCTCCTCTCGGCTCCTCCATCTCTTCAACGACGACGGCGGCTCTCCCTTCTCGCTGAAGATCGTCAGGTATTCTCTCTCCTCTCCATTCTTCTTCTTCTCTAGTCTTCTTCTTAAATTTAGGAATTTTCTTGTTTTTTTTCCTAAAATTTCTTTAGAAATCGAAGAGCAGAATTTTCTTATTTTTTTCTAAACTTTTTTTCCTAAAATTTCTTTAGAAATCGTGAGAACTTGATTTTCAGAAATTAAAGACTTTTTCCCTTAATTTCTTGAGAAATCGAAAAAATTTTGGAAATTTTTCATGTTTTTTTAGTATTGCCGTAATTTTTTCCCCTAATTTTTTCTAAGCTTAATGCCGACTGGGTGTCAGGGAGGCGAATGAATAAGGTGAAAATTGATACTTCATTGCATAATAAGTATGTTGTGGTGAAGATGAGGAAGACGGTGAAAAATGACGCCGTGGGTGCGTGGAAGAAGGTCCAAGGCGCACTGTCCGTGTAAGAAACAAAAGCTTCTTGGAGTAAGTTTATGCAATGAAGTATCAATTTTTCTCTCTTTCTCTATGGAGTATCAGGTTCCCTTTGCTAATGGATACACATATGCACTACCACATTGCATGGATTATGGGTACTAACAAATTATTTAGCATACTCTTGCTAAAAGTTATGATTCTATGGAGGAGTACCAGGTTCCTTTGTTATTTGAACTCTGCTTCTATTCCCATATGGTATTGTGTTTTTTGGAGTGTCATTGTAATTTGTGGGTTGATAGCAGTTGATTCATCTTGCTATTTCCTTTGAAAACTAGTTCATTTGTTGCCTTTATGAACTTATTATTTATCGTAAAAATGCTATGAGTTTAATATGGAAATGTTGCAGCTACAACTACTAATCTTTTATGTGAAAATTCTTGGACACTGGACATCTGAGTATCTTGTGTTGTTCGACATGGTATGGATGATGGCTAGCTGAAAACTCTGTTGAATTTGTAGACCATAGAGGAAATTTCAGATTGCCCTCCTTCAGTACATACATACGATTCTGAAGAGGAATTAGATTTTAACTCAAATGTAGATCAACGATGTTGAGGGACTCTACTGCCAATCAAGCCACAACGGGAAAGAGAGGCACCGGTGATAGCATTGTGAAAGCGGCGAATGGCAAGGCAAGAATGAAGACCATGCAGACCGATCGATAAAGTTACATGTAGGGCAGCTTACAAGAGAAATTATATGAATGCACTCTCTTATATTCTTTGAATGAAAAGTTGTTTCTTGGCAACGACCGCGTCGACCGGCAAATTCTACTAATATTAATAAGGCATTTTGTTTTGTATATTGTCCAAGTAAACAACGTTCAATATCATTCTTTCTTTGGATGGCAAATGGGCATTTTGGTTCATGGATTTGTGATGGTCTGATGTTTACAATGATGTCGCCAGTAGTATGTATGCTACATAATATGAATAAGGTGATGGTGTTTGTAGTTTGTAGCTAGTTGTAACTTTGTGAAGGAAACTGCTAGTGATAAATAAAGAGAGTGGTTAGAACTAAAGACATCTTCAAAGATCTTATTATGCTTGTTTTTTTTTGTGCTTGTTCCTTTTGTTTTCACATATAAAGAAAGAGTAATCTTGATGAAGAGAGTAAACTGCAAGACTACTTGTTATTTCTCACTGAAATAACAATACGACAAACTGCAAGACTGCTTCAAAGATCTTATTGTGTTTGTTCCTTTTGTTTTCGCATACATATCAAGAAATAAAGAGAATAGAAATGAACATAATGATCAGACTGGGACCATTGTTGCCATACTTCATTTCTCACTGAAATAACAAGATAGCAAAACTGCCACTGAAATAACAATACGACAAACTGCAAGACTGCTTCAAAGATCTTATTGTGTTTGTTCCTTTTGTTTTCGCATACATATCAAGAAATAAAGAGAATAGAAACGAACATAATGATCAGACTGGGACCATTGTTTGCCATACTTCATTTCTCACTGAAATAACAAGATAGCAAAACTGCCACTGAAATAACAATACGACAAACTGCAAGACTGCTTCAAAGATCTTATTGTGTTTGTTCCTTTTGTTTTCGCATACATATCAAGAAATAAAGAGAATAGAAACGAACATAATGATCAGACTGGGACCATTGTTTGCCATACTTCATTTCTCACTGAAATAACAAGATAGCAAAACTGCCACTGAAATAACAATACGACAAACTGCAAGACTGCTTCAAAGATCTTATTGTGTTTGTTCCTTTTGTTTTCGCATACATATCAAGAAATAAAGAGAATAGAAACGAACATAATTATCAGACTGGGACCATTGTTTGCCATACTTCATTTCTTACTGAAATAACAAGATAGCAAAACTGCACAATGGCAATTGCAAGATTGTTGAGCTAAATATAATCGTCTACAAATCTGTACAGCACCGGTGAAGAGGCAACTCCAAGGAACCAAAATTGAGATATAGTGTTGTAGTTTGTTGCGATTGAGAAGAGAAGGCCACGTTGTCATCGCAACATGCAAGCAATGTCACTAAAATGAGCAGTCGCGGCCAAAATACACTTCTGATGATTCATACTTGTTCAGAAATATTTTGAACCATCTTATCCAAAAATTTAAAAATTCAACCAGACCTATATTAGCTCGCCTTTTCTCCTCACACAATACATTGGTTAAAAAACCACATGTTCTGTTGCCATCAATATATATTCTAAATTGGTCATACAGAAATAATTAGGATTGTGTTACCATTCTTCCATGATGTTTCAAGAAAAAAAATATCAACGACAACAATGGGACATCATCCAAGTCTAGTAAAGCACCTCTTATTTGACATAAACATATCATCTATGATCACTGATCAATAATACAAGAAATAAAAATATTATAAATTGTTAACTAAAAAATGGTGCTATGCATCAATAATGCCTCAATCTCAGACTAGTAATCACTGGGTAGAAAACGCCCATACTTCATGCCCAAGCTTGTATGACTATTGCAAATCTGTAACATCATCCAAGTCTGCGAAAAAAGAAGGGTTAGAAGAAATACAAAAAATTAAGGGGAAAAAAAACTACATAGTATCGAAAGTAAAAAAATAATTATACCGATTTGCTCTTGCTAACCTTTCTTCAAAATGCTTTTAGGATTTTTAGAGCAATTGCGACTGTCATGACCAACGTTAATGCCTTTGCACATCTGACAAACTCTTGGTTTTTTTTGTTGGGTTGCTTTCTCAAGTCCACTCTTTATTCTTTCATTACTAACACATTCAACCTCAATTGCTTGGTTTGTCCTCTTCCTACCTTTCGTTTGTGAAACATGTGGATCGAGGAGTAACCCTTCTACTCTACTGTTACAAGCCTCTATTATAGGCTCTGTTATAGGCTCATGACCATTCTCCTTTTGAAGTTAAGTGTCATCTAATACTCGTAACTGCCCGAATAATCTGTGAAGTGTGTCTGCACACAATTTAAAACCTTCATCTGATTCACTAGCCATATAAGCACACTGAGTTGCAGATTTCAAAAGATAAGATGCTCTTGCTGCTCGTTCTCCAACATGAGGATCATTTATAATGATTCCTTCTTGATAAACGATTTCAACTTTGTTTGCATCTTTTGACCACCTCTTCAATATGAAATAAGAAGGAATCTCACTTAAATAGAGTATATCAAAAACTCTACACAAGTGTTTGCACGGTATTCCTAGAAATACAAATAATTGGCATCCACATGAACCCTCCATTGTAGTCATGTTCATCTTCACAACATACTCTTCCTTGTTGTCATTCTTGTAACGAACAACGTAAGATTGAATATCACCATCTTTTTCAGTTTCATCCACTCTAAGCCGACATGCTTCACTCAACTCTTCTTCAAATTTTCCAAACATATTCCTTGTGTAGATACGTGCACCATGGACCAAGAAATCATCCTTACTTTTCAAAATACGTTGTTTGTAAGTTGAGACGTAGTCCTCCTTTCGCTCATTTACATAAATCGACTCCAAAGCTTGATCGTACTTTATAACAAATTCTTTCAAGGTTGTCTTCGCCGTAACAAAAGCATCGAAGAAAGAGTTAATACTTTCACTCCGTTGTGTTGTATTCATACCAGCAAAGAAGGTGTTTCGACAATAGACCGGTATCCAACTATGGCGAATCTCATATAATTCACTCATCCAATCGTGGTCTTCCAGCTTATAATCATGCACCAAAGCATCCCATTGATTTTCGAAATCTTCAATTGTGCGTGTTTCATGAATACACTGCTTCACTGCTTTCTTGAACCCTGAACTTTTGAAATAGATATGTTTGAACTTCTCTGCAAATTTTTTTTGATGTGCCAAAGACAAAAACGATGACGAGTCTTAGGAAATACCTTCACCACTGCATTACTTATAGCTCTATCTTGATCTGTGATGATGGAAACATGATATTTTCCTTCCATAGCTTGAAGCCAATGCTTAAATACCCAAACAAAAGTGTCTTCGATTTCATTTTCTATTAATGCACAACCAAAAAGAATTGATTGATGGTGATGGTTCACACCTGTGAACAGTCCAAACGGCATAGAATATTTGTTTGTTCTATATGTTGTATCAAATGTAACAACATCTCCAAATTGCTGATAGGCGAGGCGTGACCGTCCATCAACCCAGAAAAAGTTAACTGCTCTTCCCTCTTCGTCAGTATCAATTGCGTAATAAAAATCCTTATTTCCTCGTCCCATTTGTTGAAAATAGACTCTGACAGAATCAGCATCCCCACAGTCATTGATGGATGCTCTAACCCGCCTCAAATGATTATAACGATCTTTAGCATTAAATTGAGTATTAGAGCATCCACCAAAAAGTGCAGGAATCTTACTAATCTGAAGACGTTCTTGACTAAAACTTTCTGTTAGTGCTTTTGCAACTTCGGGCAAGTGTCTTCTAGATCTCATTTGAATCCGTTTAGTTGGGCTGACTAAGGTATGATTGTGTACATCTTCAAACACGTTGACCTTCCACAAGTTTGAATCTTTTATATTTTGAACACGCATCCTAGCCATACAACCACTTTTTATTGTTGAAGTGCTTCTAATTTTACTTCCTTCTTCAATCATCTTTTTCGGCTTATAGGTTCCTTCACAACAACATGTATATCTAACGCTTGTTGGATCTGAGAGACCGCATCTTGATCGATCTGTAGCTTTCTTTCGGATGCTAAAACCGTTATTTGCTGCATATTCTTGATAGCAATTTTCTGCCTCTTGTAGGGAATTGAAAATCTTACCAACAAATAAAACTTGGCCTTCCACAACATTGTTTTGATGGAAAACAACTACTTCTGTAGTGTCCGTAGTTTGGTTGGTTAAATTCTGGACACTTTCTATATTTGTCATTTTATTAAGTATAAGCACTGTTGAATAAACAAAAAATAAAATATTTAGAGTACAGACATTGGATAAACTTAACATGCATACTATAAATTCTTGGTTGTGTAAAAATTATGAAGTAGCAGAAGTAAATATCAAGCATCACACTCCGGAAGAAACTGTCATAATAAATATTTTTTAGAAAGGAGAACGAATAGAAATTTCTAACCTCTTCAAAGTCCAGTCAGGTTTAGTGGTTTATTTAAATCCTAAAAAATAAGTCTGACCATGAACACAAATATGTGCCAATCCTTAAAAAAAATTAAAAAAAAAATAGTGTTTGAGCATGAACACAGACGCGAGGAAAATCCTAAAAACTCAAAAAAAAAAAAAAAATCTTTTTTCTGGTGAAATTTTTGGAAAAAAGTGTTTAGAAACATTAAACAAGCGTGATATCTAAGTTAGCTAAAAAGTTGAGTTTACAAATTGAGATTACAGATTGAAACATTAACTCAAAATTTTCAATAGGTCAAAGATACCTTAATTCAACATAGCCGGATAACCAACCCCATGGATGTTTGTCTCATGCTTATGGCAACGGGAAAATTCTCCTGCTAATTCCAATTTTTTTTTTCCGATTTGTATATGAGGAATAAACAGGAAAATTGGTAAAAAAAAAAAAAAACTTAGAAAAAAAGCCATCGGCCCGCAGTCATCGCCAGAAAACGGCAGAGGACGCAACGCCTGGAATTTGTCCATGATCGAAGACGGAAATACTAAAAAAACATGAAAAAATTCCAAAAAATTTTCGATTTCTCAAGAAATTAGGGGAAAAAGTCTTTAATTTCTGAAAATCAAGTTCTCTTCGATTTCTAAAGAAATTTTAGGAAAAAAAGTTTAGAAAAAAATAAGAAAATTCTGCTCTTCGATTTCTAAAGAAATTTTAGGAAAAAAAACAAGAAAATTCCTAAATTTAAGAAGAAGACTAGAGAAGAAGAAGAATGGAGAGGAGAGAGAATACCTGACGATCTTCAGCGAGAAGGGAGAGCCGCCGTCGTCGTTGAAGAGATGGAGGAGCCGAGAGGAGGGATAGCCGTCGTCGTCGTTGTAGAGATGCGGGAGCCGAGAGGAGAGATGAAGGAGGCGGAGGTTGAAGGGGGGGTTTTTATTTGTTTGGGTTCTCCACGGGGAGAACAGAGAGGAAAGAAGAATAAGGAGAGGAAAGGAAAGGAAGCAATCTATTTTTGCAATCTGAAATTTCCTTTGCTGGAGTATGTACGTAAAAAAATATGATTCATCGGTACCGTCTAATATTACACATCTAATGGTTAATATTTCGGGGATTATTGGGGATGCTATATAGCGGGGATCCCGATCCCTCCTCATATATATATATATATATATATATATATATATATATATATATATATATAATTTAATTAATATGTGATTTGATTTCTTCTTCCAAACAAAATCCACTAACGTAGTTGGCATATGCATATCATTTTGCTTTTGATTTCGTCCTCAAAGACTAAGTCTATTGTTGAAATTAACATATGTAACTATCAGATCTCTTCTACATAAACCGAACTTGTGTCGTTGAACTATTTGATGGATGACCATCACGACAAATTTTAATTTGCCGAGTTTTATAATTGGCAAGGACCCTAATATGTCCTATGTACTTGGTTTAATCTCACAATATAAGTTTTGCTTGTTGCGCATTTTGAGCAACATTTAAAGAAGATATTACAACCGTAAAGACTATTATTGAGTGTATTAAGTGGTGCATTTTCTAGTTTGCAACTTTTAGTTGGATCTAGTTGTTGTTGGTCCACAAGGACTAATGCAAAATGGGCGCAAATACAATTCCTACGACAAGTCTTCTAATGTAGTTTATGTGAACAAATAGTACAAAAGTTGCAAAAAATGATATAATTTTGGCACATTATGGTGTATATTGAACTTTTATACATTTGGCTCTGGAAAATGAATTTCCAACAAAATGAATCAATGGTATGTGCATCTTGAAATGAACCACTTTCAAGTTCTCAATTTTATGAACAATAATGTTGAATTAGAATTGTTAGTGAATTTAAATTTCATAAGTTAGGAAATAGTTAATGACGCATCATATTAATGGTTAACAACATAAACAAATAAGAGGCAAGAGTCATATCTTTAATGTCTATATCTAATGTCATGTAGTGTTAAGCAAATGTGGAGGAAAACATAGATATTAATATGTATGCATAAGATATATGCCACGAAAAATTCTCATCTCTCATGTGTTATTCTATATTTCTTAGGTATCACGGAATACTATTATATATAACAAAAAAAAAGAATATTTTTCCTTAAAAATGAAAAATAATTTTAAAGAACAAAAAAAACCAAAAAAGTTCTTAGAAACAAACAAAAAAAAGATAAGAAAAGAAGATTAAAAAATTAAGATAAGAAATAAACCAGAAAATGTAAAATTCTTTAAAAAATTAAAAATTAAAATTTTGGGAAAAAACAAAAAAAATATTCTTAACAAACGTGAAAAAGATACAAAAACTGAAGAAAAAAAAAACAAAAAATAAAGAATATTCGAAAAAAATAAAATATGGAAGAAAACCAAGAAACAAAAATAACATTAAAAATGAAAAAAAAAAGATAAAACAACCAAAAAAAACAAGGAAAAAAATAGAGTAGAAAAAAAAAGTCGATTTGTTTTTTTACCCATGCAAAAAATTAAGGGATCGGATTTTCATGTTTTGAGAACAAATTGTTTCTTCGGGTATTCACAATTTTCTAAAATAACTTTTATATGCTAAACCATACATGAGAATATATTTTCCACCCTCAATTTAACCCTAAATGTAAAAAAAAAAAAAAATTGCATACCGAACGTTCCTATGAGATATTGGCATTAAATGGTTTAATACTGGGAAGTACCTAAGATTTGATTCAGCAACATGGCTAGTAATTAGAGGTTGTAGTTGAATGTAGTCTATGGATTTTATGTCCAGGATTTTATTCCCAGGAATTTTAAAGTAGTAATAATTTTAACATGAAATTCCTGAGAAAATCGGATCTAGAGTAGTAATTATTCTATGCAACAAAAGAGTGAAATTTCTAACGAGTCTTTCAATGAGCTTCAACAGTTGTCTGTCAACCTCAATCAACGAGTCCAATAGGGGTGAGTATTCGGTTTATTCGGTTCCAACCGAACCGAATAACCGAAAATCGAATTGGACCGAAACTGAATAAGCAAAACCGAAAACGAACCGAATTGGTCAATAACCGAACCGAACCGAACCGAACCGAATTAAATCCGTTCGGTTTTCGATTTATTCGATTTTTGGGTTTTTTTTGTTAATTATAGGTATGTATTAATTATAGGTATATACTATATATTAATTATAGGTTTTTTTTTGTTAATTATAGGTATGTATTTTTGGGTTTTTTTTGTTAATTATAGGTATGTATTAATTATTGATAAATATATATATTTAATATATACCTATAATTAATATATATATATATATATATATATATATATATATATATATATATATATAAACTAAATTTTTTTATTCGGTTTTCGGTTTTGGACCGAAATCGAAACTCAAAACCGAAACCAAAATCGAATAAAAAAATTTAGTATTTTCAAAACCGAAACCGAACCGTTTTTTTAAAATCGAACAAAATTTCTGATTCGGTTTGATTTTCGGTTCAAAACCGAATAATACTCACCCCTAGAGTCCAAACTCGTATCAAGATGGGGACCCCTATTTCCACGCTGTCATCAAGGAAAGGACCACTAGACAGATTACCCATTTTATGGGGAGGATGGGATGCTTCTTCCATTACAAACAAACACGGCCATTTAACATTTTTTCCAAAAATATTCAGGGCCCGTTTAGTATGTTTTATAAAAATTTATTTAAAAACAATTTTCAAAGATGATATTATAAAATTATTTCTAAAAATAAAAATTTAAAGATTCCATTTGGTAAAATATTTTTTAGAAAATATTTTTTGAAATAAATTTTTGAAGAATGTGTTAGGGATTGGTTTTTTGTTATGTATATTTTCTCTCTCATGTGTCCATAATTTTTGTGTCCAGCCTCTAGGTCGACCCTAGAGTGTCCATACCCAAAATTTTGTATCCGACACACTTTTACAACAATGCTTTCGTGTCCAGTCCATCGTGAGTCCCAAGTCCGACCTCGAGGATCTCCGGTCATCTCTCCTCCGCCTGGGGCCATCCCCTCGCCTTTGCCTCCACAGTAGGTGTCGATCTCGATTATCGTAGTCGAACCCCTTCGGCACTGTGTCCACCAGCTCTCCATCGCGTACTTCACGACGACCAGCCTCGGCCTCGTCTCCTTCTTGAGCCGGAACCTCCACCAGCCCAGCTCCAACTCCCCCTCCCCAAACTCCCTCCCCCCTTTCTCGTGGACAACGACCTTCATCACCCCGGGTGGATCTATACAGTGTGGGTGCAGACTCCGGCGGGGGCGAAAAAGAAGAGGAAGAGGTCATCGACGGGGGCAGAGAAGCAGAACGAGGTGAAGGACTCGGACACGGACACAACGAAGTCGGAAGAGTGGGAGAGCGCTAGCTCCACCGCACGTCCACCTAGTCGAGCTCGACCATGAGCGCGAACTCTGCCATGTCAAGTCAAGAAGAGGAAGAGAGGAGAGAGAATGAGAGCTGATGTATGAAGCTATCTTATCTTTCTCTCTCTCTCTCTCTCTCTCTCTCTAAATGACATTGACCCCGTAGAAATTCTCTCTCTAGAAGAGAAAGAGCTCTCCTAGAGTGTGAAGAGGAGTCCATTTTTGTTCACCCAGCAAAACTATAGTGTTTGTTCACCCTCCAATAAAAAATTAACACGTGTCAAATCCTTTAGTCAAAACCACTTTGAATGTTTACAAAATTATTTCCAAAGTGGTTTATGTTGAATGGATTTGACACATGTCAATCTATTATTGGAGGGTGAACAAACATTCTAGTTTTGATGGATGAACAAAAATAGACTCGTATGAAGAGTTGTTTTCAGAAAACAACTTTTTTGGAATATCTCAAATCAACGTTTAAGTGTTCGTTTTGAGAAAAAAATTTGAAAAAGAAAAAACTGGGTGGTAACAGCCAAACTCACTTTTGGTCCACTTTAGCTTTTAAACTCAAAACATTGAGTTTAAATGTTATCAAATAGGGCCTCAAAGCTTCTAAATTTGGGGGATTTCCTAATTAAAGACCATTTAACAAATCAGTCCATTGGCTTTCACGACCTCGGACCAATTAGTCTTTATAATTTTAGTAAATTAGTTGTTGGTCGACTATCTACTATTCTGCTACATGTTATATGGCCCCTCAATCCCTTGACTTTATCAAGGGAAAAAGGTATTATCTCGCTTAGGAGATGGCGGAGGCCATTGGTAGACAAGTTGAAGATTGATATGTCAAAAGCTTGTGACAAGTCGAATGGTGCTTCTTACTTGTCGTATTTCACAAACTTGACTTTACCTATAGGACTCTCTCCAACTTTAATACTCAGTCTCTCTCAACCAGAAGATGACTAGTTTCTTCATGTCTACTAGTCCTATCTCCCGGCTTTATTTATTATAGCACAAGATGCTTTTAGTTGAAGGATTACACATTTTATCCTTCATAAGTAGATTAGCCTTACCATGGGAGGCAAAAGACATTTCATCTTTTATAAGCATATTATCCTTACCATGGGAGGCAAAACAATATTTACATTTTTCATCTTTTCTCTGTCTATGAAGTCCCATCTCCGTGAACGAGGGAAGTGACAATGTTAATTGTCTTATGAATACCTTGAGTGAAATTTTGGAAGTCCCGAGCCAAATTATCAACAATACCAAGAGCTCATTCATTGTTTCTTAGAAAGGCATAAAGGAAAGGCTGGCATAGACTTCCCAAAGGATGGCTTCAAGCATGTCACGCTTATTATTTACTTACTTGGGGGTCCCTCTCTTCACACTACAACAAAATAGGTTAATAAGGATGATACTTTCGTTACAGCATTAAAATAATTTGAGAGAGAAAGTAGTATTGAAGAATTATGGGACATTCATTATGTTGAATCAAATTGAATATATACACAATACATCCAATCTAGAATAGATAACTACTAATCTATAGTAGGTAATTAATCTCATACAATAATGCATCTAGAATAGGTAACCACCAACACATAGATAATTATCTTCGTACAAATCTCCTACGGTTCGGGAATATTCCAAATCATGATTATATTGATTACAACGTAATAAAATCTATGTGCAAATATTTTTATCATGACCATGTAAGATGGAGCACCGTGAGGTGATTCCCATCTTGTTCGCCAATTGTTGGAAGCGAGAATGAAAAAATGTTTGGCGAGCGCATTAGTTAGCTGATCAGTATAGGAAACATGGGCAACTAGAAGAGAACCTCATTGGACTTTTTTTTCGAAAGAAGTGATAGTCAAGAGAAACATATTTCACGCAAGAATAAAATACCAATTTTCAGCAAATATTTGTTGCATAATTGTTGTCACAATAGATAGCCGGTTGTTGAGGTATAAAAATATTAAGAGTGATAATTAGAGAACAAACCCACGACAGAGCGTGTCATTGATATATAAATCTTACCATTTTATTCCCTTTCATATTGAATAACATAAGTTAAACTATTGCATATTCGTGGAGTTCACTGGTATGACAAGCCATCATGGACTTATAGCTTGGTTTAGACGGTGGCACGTTCAGCACGAGTAGCGAGCCTCGTTGAAAGACCACAAATGCTCGGAGGACAATTTAGCATAGCTATCATGTTTCTTCCTAGGCCAAATCGGTGCCGTGGTCCCGAGATATCGTTCGAAGAAACAATCGCCCCTGTGCACAAGTTGTCCATGACTGTGCTAGACTAAAACTAGTTACTCAAACATGGTCTATGAAATCTTAAAAAGTTAGCAATTTTCAAGGTGTTCCATCTTATCGTTGTAACATTCATTCATAGCATCAATCTTTGCATTTTTATAGCATATATATATAAGATAAAACATATAACAGTTTTATAGCAGGAGTACTTAAGTAAAGGATGCACAGTTCTATAGAATTAAGTAGTTGTGTCCGTGCATTTATAACTATCATTTCATTCGCAACGACGTTATCTATTGATTTAAAAATAAGAGGGTCAAGGGGGAAGAGGTTCTGTAACCCGTCTTCCCAAATTTGAAAATATTTTATTATTATTTATTTGAATTAATGGTAATTTTTGGAATTTTATAAATATTTAGTTAAATAGTTATTACGATAGAATGCTTTAGTCATGGTTACGTTTTGGAGTGCCAGATGACTAGAAATTATGGCACGGATAGTGTAGCACTAGTGCTTTGACTAACGTATTAGCCATGGTAGAGAAGGCCGAGCCATAAGTGTGTCCCAACTAGAAAAACCATTCAAAATTGCGACTAGGCCCATATAAATAAATAAATTAGTTATTTATTAATAATAAGACTTTTAGGAAATCCGGTTGTACCAATTTTGCCCGAATCGAACCCGAGCCCATGTAGGCATTTAGTGCACCAAAAGACGTCGATGTTGATATATATATATATATATATATCTATATATATAATATATATATATATATATATATAATATATATATCTATAATCTATACATATATATATATATATAATATATA